>BLSH010166726.1:1405452-1417050 GCA_018402905.1 Glandirana rugosa | reverse complement strand
AATATGATCACCTCGGGTTGGGCTTTTTACTAACTGTTTTAGAGAAACCCCATTCAGTGCTTCCATTACATCCCTGCTCCTGCTTGTAATAGCAGTTTGAGAATTCCAGTTAACGTCAGGCATGTTGAAGTCACCCATAATCAAAACCTCTCCCTTCATTGCCATTTGAGTTATCTCATCAATCAACAAGTTATCATAATCTTCACTCTGTCCTGGGGGTCTGTATACTATTCCAATTCTAAGGGAAGATCCCTCCTTGGTTGGAAGGCAGACCCAGAGGGTTTCAAGTATTTCATTTGTCTTTTGAATTAATGTTAGTTTTATGTCATTTTTTACATATATGGCAACTCCACCTCCCCTCTTCTCTACTCTGTCATTCCTGTATAGTGTGTACCCTGGTATAGTTATTTCCCAGTCATTTGAATCCTTGAACCATGTCTCTGTAATTGCAACAAGGTCCAAGTTATCCCTAGACATAAGAGCTGTCAGTTCACAAAGCTTGTTGCCTAAACTACGGGCATTAGTGCACATGACATGACAAACACTATTTTCAACTGCTTTCAAAATGAGCTAGAAGCAGCCATTAGTTTACACCCCTTAAAGCCCCATTCCAAAAATAATATGAATCCCTCCTACCCCCCTCTAACCCTTTCTGAAAGTTTTTTTATTTGTTTATATTCCCACCTGGTGAAGTTATACTTCCCTAAGTTCCCCATCCCATTATCTCACCTGGGCGGTTTTCAGGTGTGGGGGGCTGCTGACTCAGCATTGCAGATGGTTCTCTAACAACTGGTCTCCTACCATCCCTTTGTTCCAACATCTCTCCTCTTCTGAATCCTGAGCGACCCCACCAATGGACAGCCTAACAAAAGTGTCCATGCCATGCAGGCAGTGATGTGACACCTGAAGTAAACACCAGGTGTCAGATGTAAACAGAAAAGGAGAGAAGGCTTGGGACTGCAGTGCCACACGACTGCCGCTTTAGGCAAGCAAAAAGGACATTTTGATTTTGATTATTTTTAAAACGATTGTAAACCCTATTTTTTATCCCTTTAAAATAATAAACATGTCATACTTACCTCCTCTGTGCAGTGGTTTTGCACAGAGTGGCCCCAAACCTCGTCTTCTGGGGTCCTCCAGCGGCACTCCTGGGTCCTTCTCCGCATTGAGTGACCCGTCAGGGAAAGCTTCCCTGAGGTCACACTTGCGGGCGCGCTCCCATGCCCTGCTGTTTGCGTGTATTCACACAAACATCGGGCCTCGGCTCCCGCGTCACTGGACCTGATTGACAGCAGCGGGAGCCAATGGCCACCCTGCTATCAATCCAGCCAATGAGGACCCGTGACACCGGCTGGAGCAGATTGCTCGTAGCCGTCGATGGAACGAACGGGCTTAGGTAAGTAAAAGGGGGCTCTGGGGGGGTCACTACTGAGAAAAGGTTTTTCACCTTAATGCAAAGAATGCATTAAGGCGAAAAACCATGAGACTTTACAACCCCTTTAATCCAGCAATCAGAGAAAGGAAGGGACGGAGGGTAGTATTATCCCGGAGATGGGCTACATGTAAGTGACTGGCCTCAGGTAATACACAGAGATGAAACAAATCCTCCTACATATGTTGCACTTGTTTATCTGCAGCGCTTTATCCTGTACAGCCTTCTACAACTCACAGATCAAAATATTTTTCTCAGCAGCAGAAAGCAGGGGGCAGAGCCAGAGCACAGACCTGAGGGTAATCTGAGAGCTGATTGGAGGAAAGTGGCAAACCCACCTCTTCACAGGCTCAGAGAAACAGAGCTGAGCATATGAGTCATCTTCTGTTTGCTGAAAGGGGATGGGGCCATCTCCCGGGAGGCTGTGGTGTCTGTTTAATATTTTAGGAATGAGACATGCAGATAGCAGGGAGAGGAGATGAATCAGATTTGGTGCTTTGGATTCAGGTTAGTACACACTAGTGGGATGTGCTTTGTTCATTTTTCATGTCTGAAGTTTACAACCACTTTAAGCTATCAAAAAGAAAAACAGCTTTGCAGTGTAGAGGGCTATGTATACAATGTTTCATCAGCATATCTCTCACACCCCAAAAGTGTTAAATGCCTGCTGCAGTCTGGGATCAGCAACGCAGCGGCAGCTTACCATACAGCAGTGATTCTCAACTCCTGTCATTGGGACCCACTAACAGGCCAGGTTTGCAGGATAACTGAAATACATCACAGGTGATATCATTTGCTGCTCAGTGATTGCAGTATTCTAGTCTGCATCTCCCCAGGGTAAAACTTAAAATCTGGCCTGTTAGTGGGTCCTGAGGACAGGAGTTGAGAACCACTGCCATACAGGCTGTGGGAAAGATTAGTAAATAGCCAGGGCTTATCGACTCCTACGCAGTCGGTGACTGAACTAGTACTAGCTATACCATGACCTGTAAGGATGGGCTCGAGCGTGTTTGCAACCGCATGTGCCTGAGCCCGCCAGGAAGCCGACACTGCGCCGTGCTAATCACAGGCAGTGAGACATTTCCTGATCCGCGGCTGCTGATGTCTCACTGCCTGTGATTAGTGCGGCGCAGTGTCAGCTTCCTGGCGGACTCAGGCACATGCGGTTGCGAACACGCTCGAGCCCATCCTTAATGACCTGTAGAGAACCATCACTGACATGGCCATTGTTTCCATGTAATTATTTTATTTTATAGAAATCAATCACACTAAACAGCTGGTTCTATTAACCCCTTCCCAGCAACTATATACATATAGGTGACAGCATGGCAACAATGGTATGATCACAATACAGGGGGTGCTGAGTGAGCATGCTGCCAAACCAGTGATGCCAACTATATATATATGTGTCAGCTCAATGTTAAGGGTGCATTCACACCCAACGCTGATTAGGTACGAGAACCCCATCGGGGGTTTCACAGGATAAGCTGCGGGGGGCAGCCTCATTAACAGAATTTGGGAGGCAGCTGACTCCGGCAGCTAATAGTGGCCACTCACATGTAATCTTACTCATGCAGCAATTACATGCAAGTGATCAGCCCTGGACGAAGGCAATCTGCATCCAGGAGTAATCACTTGCATGTGATCATTGCATGAGCGACTACATGGGAGCAGCCACGACTAACTGCGGGAGCTGGCAGCCTCCCATTGCTTTTAAAGGGGTTGCCTCCTGCAGCTAAATCGCTGCGGATCTGGCATCTAACTGGCATTGGGTGCATTTGCAGGTGTGAACGCAGCCTTAGCGCTGAGTTGCCACATATATGCACACAGTTGGTGTCGCTGTTTTGGGAGCGTATCCACTTAGCACCCCCCAGCATTGTGACCATAGCGCCATTCCCAGCTGCTTTTTACAATTGGAAGCCCATAGGACAGGCTCCCACCCACATGATCACTGTGGCAGCCAATCACAGACTGGAAACCTATGTAATGCCTCCACTGTTGCAAACTCTTACAGGGCAGGCACCAACTACCTGAAGGGGTTCATAAACAATATTTTCTTTGTTGAGTTCTACAACTCTTTTTCTGCAGATCATCCAAAGCGATCAAATCCATGATTAGCATAGAAGTAAAAACAAAAAAAAAACAAACAGCTTTACTTTTTTATTCTTACTATTGATGACTGTATATGGATGAAGCATCAATTGATCTACATTACAGCTTCCTCATTGCTGACAAATAGGCAGTGTAAGCCAACTCTTCTCTCAGCGTCCTCCAGGTGGCAGCACTGCGCCTGTGCCAGCGTACGGAGAACGAGTAGCCCCGCCCACACACTGACCTCAAACACAGCAAGCACGCGCTGCGGATCTCATGCAAGCCGCTCGCGCAGGATCCCATCACACCCTCCCTCGCACCAGCGAGGCTCACAGAAACACACGGGGCGGGACTCGGAGCCCGGTGACGTCAGCGGGCTCGGGGTAGCCATGTGCTCAAGTCGCACGTGGACATGGGCGGAGATCACGCACGCGCCGCGGTCCAGTCCTCGCCTCCCCCTGTCGGCCGCGCGCACTCGCGTGATAATGGGGCGGGGTCGCGGCTGAAAGAGATCCAGGAATGAGTGTGGCGGGAGAAGAGGGGCGGGGCGTCTAGCAGCAGTGTAATGTGGAAACATAACACGCACTGTCACCGCCGCCTCCTCACAAGCGTACAGACCAGGGCAGGGCTTAACCCTGTGTGCGCCAGTCTGAGTGCTGAGGAGATTGTAGAGGACTGACAATGCCTCTGTTTTCTGCCTCTCTGCTACAGTGAAACTATAAGGTGGCTATAAGTTCTGGGACTTGTAGTTCCACAGAGGCAAAATAAGAATTAGTGAAGGGTCTAGAATAAAAACCAGCAGTGTTACGGCTTATTAATGCCTTGCCCATTAATCAAAGAAGGCCCCACACAAGGACACACAGAAAACAATTGTTCCCGTTCACACTGCGGCATGTGGGAGATGTGTGCATTCCTGACTCGCAAAGAAAGAGCGCCCTTTAGCGTCGTCTACCGTGGTGCAATTTTAAAAAAGGGCCAGGCGTTTCTTTCCCCAAGTGTCTCTCTGGTAGGGCAGCCTACTGGAATGAAAGGGCTGTTTCTACACACGCAAGCGCACTGTACACAAAGATGTGAGAAGAGCCGAACGCTGCGTTATGTGAAAACGCACCATGGCTACACCTGCAGTGCACACAACTGAGTGAACTTCATCGTGTGACAAGTAAAGTTTAAGTGTTGCAACAAAACAATTACACAGTGTGTTCTATGGAGCTGAATGTGTGCAGGTTATTGTGAATGAGCCCCTGTGGAAACCAAAACGCCTCAGGGGAGGTGTGAAACTGGGGAGTTATTTAGGGCCCATTAGAAAAACGCACATGGGTTTTATCTGAAAGTGTTTAAGACCCCTTTCATACTAAGCCATCCGTCCGTTTGCACTAGATCGGCGCTCGTTTTAACAGCACTATTGCGCCACTTTTCACCACCAAAAAGGGTTAAAAACTCCAGTTTTGTGGCACTTTCAAAGTACTTTGAACCCACTGCCCATTCATTCCAATGGGCAGGGGCATTTTGGGAGACCAAATACAGCGCTCCCAACCTGCCCCAAAGATGCTGCTTGCAGGACTTTTCACAGTGTCCTGCAAGAGCACAGCCCCAGTGTGAAAAGGCATACTGGAATGAATGGGAGGCGGGTTTCAGGCACTTTGCAGAGGCTATTTCTAGCCCTAAAGTGCCTGAAAACCGCCCCAGTGTGAAAGGGGTCTAAAGTAAACTTCCAGGCCATAACTAACTAGCCTAAAGCCTCGT
Organism: Glandirana rugosa; assembly: GCA_018402905.1. NCBI lineage: Eukaryota > Metazoa > Chordata > Amphibia > Anura > Ranidae > Glandirana > Glandirana rugosa. The sequence continues at coordinate 1,411,784 of BLSH010166726.1, read as the reverse complement.
ACACATGATGCGACGATCTTATGAAAACTGCCGTACGACCGCTTGTACGATCATCCGAACGTTAGTACGTGCGATTAGAGCAGCCGACGTACGACGGTCGTACAACAGAGGTTGGATGAGCAAACTAGAAAACTTTGGTTGTACCAACAAGCGGTCGTACGACCGTTGTACCGTGTGTACAGAGAAGTTGGTCCAACAAGTTGTACTGTGCAAAACACGCATGCTCAGAAGTCAGGAATGCCTGGAAGTGTCCGTTCGTTCCTAATTCACAAATTACATGCACCTGAACTTCCTCTTTATACGCTCATAACATGTCACTATGTTCGGCTTGGTCGTACGATTGCTTAGTGCATGTCAGTACACGAGATACAACAGCCAACATACGATTTGAGCCGTTCGGTCATACGATCGTTGCATCGTGTGTACGAGGCTTTAGACTATCCATACATGGGTCGAAATCTCAGCTGGTTCAGCAGGAACCGGCCGATATTCAAACCATTACTGGCCAAGCTGAATGTACCATGTTGCTCAATCGATCAACTTGGGTACAACCAGCCTGCCGGATGGGGTTGCCACCTCATCCCTTTAAACCCAAACACATATGAATTACACAGGTACTGAGGCCAATTGAATGCAGATAAGGCATCGAGTTTAATTACCACCTTAATCAGCCAGAGAACCTGTGTAAGTCATGTGTGTTCAGTTTTAAAGGGATGAGGTGGCAACTAGGGTTGCCACCTCATCCCTTTAATCCAGGACACATATTAATTACACAGGTTCTGTGGCTGATTAAGGTGGTAATTAAAGTCACTTGGTGCCTTATCTGCATTAAATTAGCCTCAGAACCTGGGTAGTTCATATGTGTCCTGGATTAAAGGGATAATGTGGCAACCCTAGTGGCAACTCTACTGCCGGATTCTCTTGTGATTATCGCTAGCGTCTGCTATAGCCACTGGCGATAATCACAGTCTTCTCACAGCGGGCAAGTCTTCCCCTACCAGGAGAAGCAAATGGCCCTGCAGGAGGGATTCCTGCATCAACACAGTCTGTGTTGATGGGGGAAATCAAGCAAATTTCTTTCCTGCAACAAACAAATTTGGTCAATGTATGGCTGGCCTTAGAGACATACACTATCTTGCCAAAAGTATTGGGACACCTGCCTTTACACGCACATGAACTTTAATGGCATCCCAGTCTTAGTCTGTAGGGTTCATTATTGCGTTGGCCCACCCTTTGCAGCTATGACAGCTTCAACTCTTCTGGGAAGGCTGTCCCACAAGGTTTAGGAGTGTCTATGGGAATGTTTGACCATTCTTCCAGAAGTGCATTTGTGAGATCAGGCACTTATATGCCGCACTGAGAAGTGGCACTGGTGGGTATGGATAGGCAGAACAGTTGGGCAGCACTGATGGGCAGTACTGCAAAGCTGCACTGACTGGCATCACTTATGGGTACCGATTGGTGTCACTGATGGGCATTACTGGGGCTTTCCTGTAATCAGGGCACTGATGATCAGTGCCCTGGTTACCTGCCCTGGTCTCCCCTGCAAGGAGAAACCGCTGATCGGTTCTCCTCGCCAAACTCTCTGCCAATGTTGGGTGAGGAGAGCCAATTAACGGCACCTCCACATTTACATGTGACCGGCTGTGATTGCACACAGCCGATCACATGGTTAAAGAGCCGTGTCATTGGCTCTTTAAAAATTGCAGCTAAGACCACGACCCCGCGGGCACACAACAGCTGCCGTCATATGACGTTCACCCAGAACGAGAGCCGCAACGCTCCTCCGTCATTTGACGGTGGGCGGGTACAAGTGGTTAAAGGGCAAGTTCAACTTTGGAATGTGTTACCCCGTATTTATGGTGTAGCATGTAACCGGAACACACACACACACACACACACACACACACACACACACACACACACACACACACGTGACAGTGGGCCTCCCCACAGCCACTATCACATTCAAAATCAGCGTGGCTGTGCAGGGCTCCGCCCACACAGCTGCATCATTCATTACATGGATCTGTGAATGAAGGAATTACAAGACCTTTCAGCCACTAAGGCAGACAAACTTGTTCTCAATGGACAGCAAGGGTGCCGAGGACACAGACACGTCCTCCAGCTTCCTAGCAGAAAACCCATACAGAGGTACGAGCAGAAAGCTGGAGGACCCATCTGCAGAAGCCTGACATTCCACCCACGATCCACTGGTCAAAGGTGCAATGCTTTGCAGGCTCCTTATCTGCAAAAATAGGTGCATTTATATTTTTTTATTGAAAGGTGAGCTCATCCTTTAATAATATTCCACATGTTGGCTGTGTTACTTAAAAGTATGGCCCAAGTCAAAGTTCAATCATGGCTCTGCTTAGTGGCACCCTGCAGTGCCATCCAGAGTGCCATGGAATGCATGGCGACATTTTCTGCACTGCACCAGTGAATAGGGCACATAGAAAGCAATTGTTTGCATTGTGCAGAAAAACGCAGGTCATCTCATTTATTGTGAATGTAACCCAAGTTTGCAAATTCTTTCTGACAATTTGAAATCTTAGTGTAAGGAAAGCTTCAGGCTAAGCACAGGTAAAAAGTCAGACATGCAGGTAAATTCCAATTGCAGCAATAGATTTCTAATAGAAGAGCTCACCTAAAACATGGATACCCTGATAAGCTTCTGGGAAACCAATAGTCATCAGTGGGGGGATTAAAAAAAAAAAAACAACCCAGTTGATTGACTGATTCTTCCCCCGGGAAGACTCCAACAGGGAAAGTCTAGAGGCTGGCTATACAATGTTCAGAAATCACAGATGACAGATCTTATTGAATTTTAATTTGTGACATTCAAGAAATGTACGGATAATGGCACTGCGTTGGTTGGCAATTTCTGCTGCATTCTATAAAATAAAATAAAAAAATCCCCTGGCACTGATCTGCAGTTGTCACGGGAAAAGTGACTCACTGGACAAGTGGAAAGCAGCAGACAGCACTGCTTAAAGATTTTATATATATATATATATATACTCAAATTGGAAATCAATATACCCTCCCTCCCTCACAATTAGCTGTTTTGAATGATTTCTTTGTTTTCAACGAATGGAGACTATTAAAATGCAGAGAAAACCAGAACCGCGTTAACTAGAAAGAAAATCCCCTTCCAGAATCTATCCATGTAAAACATTGCTAAAAGGACCACAGAAATACTGATACGTGTGTGGCCAGCACTAATCAAAGAGAAGAAAAGGTACCACTCAACAACCCAGTGCATTAGTATGTAGTAGAGCTGCACGATTCTGGCCAAAATAAGAATCACAATTTTTTTGCTTAGAATAAAGATCACAATTCTCTCACGATTCTCACGGCGTAATATATTAAATATACAAAAAAAATTGGGCTAACAGCACTGTTTAGTTTTTTGAAAGGGTAATTTCTCCAGAAAAATTGCGTTTACAAGTCCGCTGCGCAAATAGCGTGTGACATTAAATATTGCAACAACCACCATCTTATTCTCTAGGGTCTCTGCTAAAAAAAAATATATAATGTTTGGGGGTTCTAAGTCATTTTCTAGCACAAAATAATGGATTTTTATTTGTAAACAGCAAGTGTCAGGAAAGATTTAGTCTTTAAATGGTTAAACCAAACAACTATACAAGGGGAGTTTATTCAGAGTGCATTCCTTTGAAGTAAATTACTTTGTATCTCTTTTAGCGTCTTTAATCAATGGTGATTCAGAACTTGGCTCTCTGCCCAGACTTGGAAGTCTCCCCTGAGACTCAAGTCGCTCCGACTTGAAAAGAAGTCAGGCACTTGCATTGACTTTTATTACTGTCAATTCGCACTGAGTCGCCCCGCAAGTCGGACCCCATTAACTGCACTGAAAATCGCGGTAATGCCCAATGGAGATCGCAGGGGGGGTGGATCGAGATCGCGATTTTAATACGATTAATCGCGCAGCTCTAGTATGTAGATGAATGTGGCCTCAGCCAGGATGGCTCCAGCCCCGCCCCCCTGACATGTTTTGCTGCGCTCACTGGGGCTTGGTCACAATCTCTGTGACCAAGTCCCGGTGAGCAGGCAGCAACATGTCAGGGGTGCATGGCTGGAGCGGTACTGGCCGAGGCCACATCTACATACTAATGCACTGGGTTGGTGAGTGGTACCTTTTCTTCTCTTTGATAACTCTCTTATGCCTTTGAATGGTGCACTAACGTCAGCTCCCTTCACTGAAACTGGCGGGGGGGATCTCTGTCCCTGTTTAGAGTGGCACTGCAAGTTTCATTTAGCCAGCACTAATGTCCACTAAAGAGCTTCGCCTCCTGGATACAATGCCTACAAGAAAATTGATCTCTGTTGAATGCCAATGTAAATATCTATTACCATGCCACTACTGGACATGCCAAAAATACTACAGGCTGTGTCCAAGATCCTTTCGGCATCATGATGTTGACACCTGTGTCCATCAGAGAACAAATGTCTCTGGTGTAACTGCCACTCACTGTATCTAGGAATTCTAAACTCAGAGGGCTTACAGCTCCAGTAGGATGACCAGACATCAGACATTTCTTGGGATGAAACAAAAAATTCCAAATGAATCCAACTTGACTGACTGCTAGTACTCCTAGAAAATGACTACCTGGAAGCTCTTTCCACTACCTATAAATGTGCAAAATATCCAGTCTGTTGCAATCAGCTGGATTAGAAATGATCACCATATGTCTATGGTCTCCAAACTGCAGCCCTTTGCTCGCCTCTATCCAGCCCTTGGGGCACCATTTCTCCCACTGATACAAGACACTCTTCCCACTGGCAACAATGATGGGTCATTCTTTCTTCCACTGGCACCAATCATGGGGCACTATTCTTCCCTCTGACACTAGTGATGGGGTACTATTCCCCCACTGACACCAACAAAGGGGCACTATTCCTCCTAATAATACCACTGATGGGACATCAATAATATTCACTGACACCTGTGCATTTTCTACTCCCACTGGCCACAGTCCGGCCCCCAAAAATCTAAAGGACAGTAAATTAGCCTTTTGTTTAGAAGACCCCTGGAGACCCCTGTCCTAAAGGATCAGTAAATCTGCAACTGGCATCACAGTATTTGGAGGCTCCTAGAAAGCTAAAACTGCCCCAGATTTCTTAAATCTCTACAGAAACCAGCAGAGAGTTCTACAAGTAATCAGGCCGGCAACGGCAATCCCAAAGGGGTAACACACTTCCTATCAGATTTTGAAAAGAGGGAAAGTAATAGGAACACTTCAAATTACAAGCTGGACAGGTCCAAAGTCAGAACTATGACATGGTGATCTCATTGCTGTTGTCCTGAAGACATAACAAGATACCAGAAGGCCCACCAGGCTCTTTCAAAAAATAAATTATCACTTTTGGGTGGCTCTTTAATATTTCTACCTGCTGGCCCATTCTTGCTGCGTACTGCCTGAAAATTTCCATACATGCACTTTAATTGTGTTGGAAGCTTTTCTATAGAACTGAATAGGTCCAACATACTTGTCCCTCAAAATGTTCTCCAAACATGGCTTCTAATTGACATACACCTTAACTGTAAAGGGAGGACAAACATATCTACTGTCCTTCAAATTGTAATAAAAAAATACAAGACGCAAACAATAGGACACCTATTCCACAAAAGCACATGTTCCTCTTGCAGTGCATGCTCACAATATATAGGATCTGCACAGCTGGGTAGTGTGAAACACACATCTCTCAGAACTTGTGTTAGTTAATACGCTCATAGTGGATATCACATTCACTTTTTTATATTCTGTGAAGCTTATAAAACCAGATACAGGTTAAACAACCAGTGCATCATGGAACTCATGTACGCCAAGGCACACTTGCAAGTTCCACTCTTTCACAAAAGATTGACACTTTGGTTACATCACCCTAAGGCTGGGTTCACACTATCCGACACAAAAACTGTCAGACTTTTGATCCTACTTTGCCCTGCAACATAGGTCCTACTTCTGTCCTACTTCCATCCGACTTGAATGAACAAGATAAGATTTTGCTCCCACTTTGAGATAGTGACTTTCAGACTGTCAAAAACACAGCCTATCACACTTGGGTCGGAATCCCACTACATTGGTTTCACAGTTAGAAAACACTTTCTCACCTTGAACGTTCACACGGAACCGCATGTACTCAAGGTACTACGTGACCAACAAATTGGACATAGACCAAAATATTCGAAGTGTCTTATATTTTTTCACTTACACTATAGGTGATACTCGCATAATTGATTGTGTTCAAGACTCTCTACACACAAAGTGTGATGGGTCGACACGTCTAGGATATATAACACTCGTACG
>BLSH010166726.1:1367143-1384514 GCA_018402905.1 Glandirana rugosa | reverse complement strand
TATTGTTCTTTATTTAGAACAGTGTGTTAACATTGCCAGCCATTCTGAATACAACCCATAAAATGAACAGTAAAAATCAACATCTTAGTGGCCTCGAGCAACGCTCACAAAATAACAAATCAATACTAAAATCTGCACTACCAAAATCAGATTTCTAAATGAAAAAGACCTTTCATAGGGGTTTGTTATTTGTTCTGCACTCTTATGCAGCCCATACAAAAATGACCCGATTCTCTCCATCCACACATTTGAGGTGGATGGAGGAATCACTCCAGCTGAGCCATTGTGTTCCAAAGGTTGGGAAACGTACCTGCTGTCAGAATATACTGATCAGAGATGCTGGCTATAATATACAGTCAGGTCCATAAATATTGGGACATCGACACAATTCTAATCTTTTTGTCTCTATACACCACCACAATGGATTTGAAATGAAACAAACAAGATGTGCTTTAACTGCAGACTTTCAGCTTTAATTTGAGGGTATTTACATCCAAATCAGGTGAACGGTGTAGGAATTACAACAGTTTGCATATGTGCCTCCCACTTTTTAAGGGACCAAAAGTAATGGGACAGATTAACAATCGTAAATCAAACTTTCACTTTTTAATACTTGGATGCAATTCCTTTGCATTCAATTACAGCCTGAAGTCTGGAATGCATAGACATCACCAGACGCTGGGTTTCATCCCTGATGATGCTCTGCCAGGCCTCTACTGCAACTGTCTTCAGTTCCTGCTTGTTTTTGGGGCATTTTCCCTTCAGTTTTGTCTTCAGCAAGTGAAATGCATGTTGAATCGGATTCAGGTCAGGTGACTGACTTGGCCATTGCATAACATTCCACTTCTTTCCCTTAAAAAACTCTTTGGTTGCTTTCGCAGTATGCTTCGGGTCATTGTCCATCTGCACTGTGAAGCGCCATCCAATGAGTTCTGAAGCATTTGGCTGAATATGAGCAGATAATATTGCCCGAAACACTTCAGAATTCATCCTGTTGCTTTTCTCAGCAGTCACATCATCAATAAATACAAGAGAACCAGTTCCATTGGCAGCCATACATGCCCACGCCATGACACTACCACCACCATGCTTCACTGACATCTTCCTTCTCCATACTCTTCTCTTCCCATCACTCTGGTACAAGTTGATCTTGGTCTCATCTGTCCATAGGATGTTGTTCCAGAACTGTGAAGGCTTTTTTAGATGTTGTTTGGCAAACTCTAATCTGGCCTTCTTGTTTTTGAGGCTCACCAATGGTTTACATCTTGTGGTGAACCCTCTGTATTCACTATGGTGACGTCTTCTCTTGATTGTTGACTTTGACACACATACACCTACCTCCTGGAGAGTGTTCTTGATCTGGCCAACTGTTGTGCATGGTGTTTTCTTCACCAGGGAAAGAATTCTTCGGTCATCCACCACAGTTGTTTTCCGTGGTCGTCAGGGTCTTTTGGTGTTGCTGAGCTCACCGGTGCGATCTTTCTTTTTAAGGATGATCCAAACAGTTGATTTGGCCACACCTAATGTTTTTGCTATCTCTCTGATGGGTTGGTGTTTTTTTTTTTTTTCAGCCTAATGATGGCTTGCTTCACTGATAAGTGACAGCTCTTTGGATCTCATATTGAGAGTTGACAGCAACAGATTCCAAATGCAAATAGCACACTTTAAATGAACTCTGGACCTTTTATCTGCTCCTTGTAAATGGGATAATGAGGGAATAACACACACCTGGCCATGGAACAGCTAAGCAGCCAATTGCCCCATTACTTTTGGTCCCTTAAAAAGTGGGAGGCACATATACAAACTGTTGTAATTCCTACACCGTTCACCTGATGGATGGAAATACCCTCAAATTAAAGCTGAAAGTCTGCAGTTAAAGTACATCTTGTTTGTTTCATTTCAAATCCATTGTGGCGGTGTATAGAGCCAAAAAGATTAGAATTGTGTCGATGTCCCAATATTTATGGACCTGACTGTATAGAACACATAATGTGGCAAGTGAAAAGCTCTAAACACTCACCCCGGTCCAGGTCCACCATTGAGGAGGTCATGTTACATCTCCCAATACACCGCTACTCACTTGTGCGACTTGTCAGTCCAAGATGTAATGTCCATCCAGCAGCCAAATGTAACAGCACTAGATCCCCTGTTCCCAAAATGCAGGACTACGCGTGTAGTGTGGGACCGTTGTAGTCAGCACTTCTGGCGTGTCTAATTCCGAGATGTTGGAGGCGCTGAAAACGCTGTGTGCAGTACTGCGGTGCACATCTCGTTTGTGGGTTCTGAGCTGATCCTGTACCAGGGTTGGCCGCCTGACTTCCGTGACGTCACGTGACGCTTGTGATGTCAATGCGTTTCGCTATACTAAATAGCGTAGCTTCGTCGAACTTCCAGACGAAGCTATGCTATTTAGTATAGCGAAACGCCTCCAACATCCCGGAATTAGACACGCCAGAAGTGCTGACTACAACGGTTCCACACTACACACATAGTCCTGCATTTTGGTAACAGGAGATCTAGTGCTGTTACATTTGGCTGTTGGATGGACATCACATCTTGGACTGACAAGTCGCACAAGTGAGTAGCGGTGTATTGGGAGATGTAACATGACCTTCTGAATGGTGGACCTGGACGAGTGTTTGGAGCTTTTCACTTGCCACATTATGTGTTCTATAGGACACCTACAATCATCACCTTAATAGGCATTGGGTTTCTCGCATCCTATGAATCGCCTATACTCCTTGTTATCCCGGTGAGCACATTCAGCCTCCATCTGGTATAGTACTCCCGAGGCTATACCATCTGCTTTATGTGAATTTCCATAATGGGCTCAACAGTACCATTGAGCAAGGACCCAACCTTGGTGTAAAACCACACCAGTCCAGGTGGTAACTACATCTAGTTACAACCACATGAGGTGGCTCTCCATCTCTACAGACTTTAACCCTTAACTAGGAGGACTACTTGGTTCAACTAATTCCACAACTTAGTGAGACTACACCTGATACATTCAAATTGGACTCATTTAAGTCAGTCATGGAACTCCACCCTCTTTGGGGTTGACCTTTATCCCCCACTGTGGTCACCAAACACATCCACCAGGTTCCATCCAGTCCTCATTGAGAGACCACATCTGACATTCTTTTCATGATATATTCCCTGTGACCGTCCAGGTCCCTTCTGAGCGGTCCCAGAATTTCACCAGGGTACAGTGCACCAGAGTAATCCCCATACCAGAGTCTTCTGGAAGGACATTTAATACTCCCCTAACATATAGGATACTAGTGCACTAGTCCGTTGAAATCTTCTGTGCGTCTGGACGCTATTTTAACTTGTCTCGTCCCCCCCATGTGTGTGTGTTCTATGGTGTGTTGTCTGTGTGACCCAGGAGCCCTTTGGACTCTATATGGGCGTAGTGATGTAATCTCCATACACTAGTATCAAGTTCATTATGTATTGTAATTTTTAACTTATGAAACTATTAAAGTGATTTACTATATTCTTATCTATTGGTCAGTACTGCCCACCCCTTGTTAATTAACCTATTGGTCCTTTGTGGTCTTCACAAGGACATCCTTGCTGTATATTCATGTTTTCCTGGTTATGTTAAGGGGCACCTTCCTAGGTGAGCGGCATGAGTAAATGCACCTATTAAATTAACACCTTACCTGTCATTTGTTCTGTATAGTACTATAATATCGCTGGCAGTGCTGATCGAGTGGAAATATTCCAACAGGCTGGCTGTATAGAAATCAATCAGTGGATCGACTTCTGTACAACCAGCCTGCTCATACATGAATCAAAATTCGGCCAGTGCCTGCTGAACCCGTCAAATTTGAATCCACGTATGGCCGGCCTTGGTCTTTGCTACATGAGCAATTCTGGATCATGCTTCTTTTTTGCTGAGATTTTCCTCTGACCCCAAACACATTCTAATCTTCAAAGAAGATTTTGACGTTTCTTAATTGTAGTAATAAGTAACTGAGGTCCCTTAATCCTCTGTAGTAAGATTAACATCATGGTTGATAATGTAAAAGGTATACGTACTACTGTGGCAGAGTGCAATATATAAAGTGGCCAAATAATCTCCAATGTCCTTTTTCCACCACACTGAAACCATAAATTAATTTTAAATAAATGAATACCTAATGTGCATTATTGAATTATCAGCCACTATAAAAGATATGATATACACTACAGCCATACTCACCATCCTGAGACCACTATTACTATGGGAGGTCCGCCACATTATATGCCAGGAAAAAGTTATACTGCTCAACGGGTACTAGAATTTGAATTTTGCTACCAAAATCCTATTGCACATAACATGCAGAAAGCGCCTAAGCAAATATCGACTTCCTCAAAGTCTGCATTTGCATATGACTAGGCAAGCCCTTAACCCCCCCATGAACAGTTCTTGGGCCCCATGCACTGCATTGTAGGAGGTAAATGGATTGTAACATGGACAAAGTAGAAGTAGATTTCAGCTTATATAGGCCAGTTCAATGAAATAATTTCGATTGCTAGGTATTACCACAGTTTGGTCTTCTGTTAACTCCTAATTAGGTTAACTGGGTGCTTTGCCACCACAATTGTCTATAAGTGCCTTTCATATTCCCCAATTTTGCACATGCTGTAGGACTCTTCATAGTATTTGCCAACTACAGCTGCAAAGAAGTCACTTTCCACTTCATAAAGTACTGACAAATTGTTCTGGTTAAATACGTGGCAATGCTCAAAAGGTTTTTGTCCACTCAATTGTCATTTCAGTTTTGGGCAGATGCCAGAAATCTGAATCACCAATCCGTTTCTTCTAAAGTCCTGGTACTCTGGCAGTGAGATCTCAGCACCTACAGTGGCCTCTGGAGCTCATACAATCGGGGGCTCAAAAAAGGGGCTTGCCGGGCAGTTTTGATGGCGACCAAGCATCCCCAAATAGTAAGATCTGGAAGACTGTATGCATCAACCAGCACGGACCACACCACATCCCGGTTATTTTCAATGCACAAACTCACCAGGTCTGCCTGTGCCACATGCAAAGTTTTGGCCATCCAAGGTCATAGAACTTCAGAGCAGGGCAGACACATTTTGTCTATAGTGTCCTGCCCATAGCACGGTTTTTAGTGAACAACGCGGAACCCTGTCTACGTCTAGTGTGTAGTAACAGTAGAAATATCCCATCTGTCTTTTTCCCCTCGCTATTTTAACAGTTAATACACAGGGCTTATTTAAATAGGTTGTGCTCCACTTCAGCAAGCTCTTAGTCATTGGCATAGTAACCGTGATGTGGTGGGAGGACCAGTTTTAGAGATTCCCTTCTGTCTCTCAGCTAATGCATAACACATGCTTCTCTCAAAGAAAAATGGAGCTGTTTGCCAGCAAAGCCATTTGTAGCTGTACGTTCACATGCAATCTGTAAATGGTTTGTGCACGTGTAAGAAGCATGAACCGGCATTGCCAGCATGTGCGGCTTTCTAACACAGCAGTATATCTGCAAAGGGTTGATTTTGATCAACTAGGGGTCCGAGTGATATACAGTAAATGCGGGCTCCTTCATAAAATGTACCTGCATGTCATCATTCTAACTAAATGAAGAGCAATGTGAAAGGTGCAGCTCAGAGCAACCAAACAAGAGTCACCTTTTACATATATGGTTGCAGTAAGCCAAAAGCAGGTTGGCTGCCATGGATTACGGCTTCATGTGCCATTGCAATGCTTTATCAAAGGAAAAAGCTTGTTGGGACTTATGTATGAAAAGTGTGCAGTTGCAAACATTTCTGCGCAGAGCAATCAATCGGCTTCAGATCATTGCTGTAGTCCATGATATGAAAAAAGGATTCTGACTGCTATAGACCAGCGGTCGCAAACCGGTGGTCCGTGGACCATCAGTGAGAACATTTTGGTGGTTCCCAGGGGTTCTGCCGCAAATCAATATTGTGGGGGATGTATACCGTCCAATGTTGTTCTCAATGCGCGCTGACAGTGAATACTGTTAGCAGGCATTGATACCTGATGCCTCTTGTGTAGTTCCAATTCCTGTGAACTCAGAGGAAGTCATCTGGAGTAGTTAGAAAGAGGAGACTTAGGCTCCGTTCACATCTTGGCGTATGGGGGCAACAATCGTGGTAAAACCGTGCAAATAGAATCACAGGACGCCGGGCACCCAAAAGAAGCTCATGTACTTCTTTTGGGCGAGAGGCGTCCCGTGATTCTATTTGTGCGTTTTTATCGCCCGACGGATCGCAGGAAAATTGTGCCTCGTTTGGGGTGCTATTGCAAATCGCGGGCAGAATGTGAACGGAGCCTGACAATGGCCGCACTGATCACAGACTGTGGGAGGGAGCATAGAGCTTGAGCACATGGCTGGATAGGAGGCGAGATCTAATGAGGTGTCTGTGTAAGGCAGCAGTGTGATGCAGAATGCGGGGGGGTCAGAGGCAGGCAGAGAGCCGGAGCATTATGTGTATAAGGCATGTAAAATTTAGGGATGCACCAATACTGATATCGGTGCTGATACAGAGTATTTAAACGAGTACTTATATACCCAAAGCCGATACTTTGCAGTGTTATTTTCATCCATTCAAAATGAATGAGTGCAAATTGCACTGCAAACAATCGCATGACCGCACGTGACTACATTCCTGTTCAAATCGCATGCTATTTTTTGCAGCATGATTTGAGCCCATTTATTTTGTATGCAAATCGAACTGCAAAGTATCGGTACTCGGTATCGGTGGGTACTTGACCGGAAATATCGGTACTCGTACTCGCCGATAAAAAACCTGTATTGGTGCATCCCTACTAAAGTTCATGTTAGCGGTCATCAGGATTCAAAATTGTGAGTTTAGTGGCCTGTGATGCAAGAAAAGATGGTGACCACTGCTATAGACAACATGTAATGTCCTTGTTTGTGCATTTTTCCCCATATGCAAGCCCTTTCAGGATTTTATATCAGTACCGCCAAGCAAATTGATAGTCTTAGGTGAGGGATCTTGCTGACCCATCCTGCTTTAAGACCCTGAGTCAGTGACCCCAAACAATTAGGGCTCATTCACACAGGCATTTAGATTTTCAAAGGGCCTTGCTGCTGCAATGAAAAATAGTCAACACGGCTGGCTACACATTGTTGATCATTAGGCCTCATGCACACAGGGTGTTAGAAAAAACGAGCTGCAAAGCCACTACCAATGCCAGGAAAAAATGGTTTTAAAAATGTGTTTTTTGCATTGGCAATAATGAGTGTTTAGTTAGCGTTTAGCAGCGTTTTTCTGCCTCCATTCAAAATCAATGGTTCCCTACGGGAGCCCATTGATTTGAATAGAAGTCGCACCAGAAGTCGGATGATTATGATTCGACTTGTGGCGCGGCTTGTGTGCCAAGGATCCTGAAGGGGAACCCCTCGCCAAAATGAAAAAAAAACAAAGGCCCTCCCCCCTTGCGGCGTCACCACCCATTATGCACCGGGCGGTGAGGTCACAAGGGGTGGGGCCTCCTGATGTCACCGGGTGGCCCCGCCCCATGGCTATAAAAGTATTGGCACACGGCGGACCCAGCATTACACCGGGAGAGCGAGTCAAGATCGGAGGAAGAACAGAGGGAGAACACAGCAGAGAGAGGAGACCCGGCAGAATGCCGTAGAGAGGGGAGAAGACAGCAGAGGAGGGAGAAGAACCGGGGCATGAAGACATCGCCAGAGGGATGAAATCGGAAGAGACGCCGGAGTCGCCTTAATAAATCACTTTAAAAACCTGTGTACTGTTTTAATTTTTGTCACTTTTTTTGGGTGAATGGGTAGGGGTATAATGTACCCCATACTTATTCACATAGGATGGGGGGGCGGGATCTAGGGGCCCCTTTTTTAAAAGGTGCTTCCAGTTTCCGGTAAGCCCCCCACCTGCAGACCCCGACAACCACCGGCGGCCAAGGTTGTCGGGAAGAGGCCCTTATCCCCATGTTGAGGGCATGTGGCCTGGTATGGTCCGGGGGAGGGGGCGCTTGCTCGTTCCCCCTTTTCTGACCTGCTGGGCTGGTATGGATCTTGGGGGGACCGGCATGGGGATTCCCCTTGAAATCCATTCCAGACTGTTGGGTCTGGTATCATCTTGGGGGGGAAACCCACGCCAGTTTTTTTTTTCATTTTGGTGAGGGGTTCCCCTTCAAGATTCTCAGCACACTCAGCACACAAGTCGCGCCGCAAGTCGGATCATCATGATCAAACTTCTGGTGCCACTTCTATTCAAATCAATGGGCTCCCATAGGGAACCACTGATTTTGAATAGAGGTATGAGAAACGCCTGACGAGGCTTAACGCGGCTGTATCCATCATTAAGCCACGTTTAGCAGCTTTTACAGCTCTAACGCCACGCCTCAGAACGCGCTGGTCCTGTTTTTGTTTTTTTTGCAGCTTAACCACTTCAGCCCCGGAAGGATTTCCCACTTTAGGACCAGAGCACTTTTTGCGATTTGGCACTACGTCGCTTTAACTGACAATTGCGCGGTCGTGCGACCTTGTACCCAAACAAAATTTGCGTCCTTTTTTTCCCACAATTAGAGCTTTCTTTTGGTGGTATTTGATCCCCTCTGCGTCATTTCTGATTGCCGCTATAAACAAAAGAAGAGCGACAATTTTGCAAAAAACCCAAATTTACTACTTTTTGATAAAATACAAATCCCAAAAAAATATATATAAAAATTTTTTTTTTCCATTGGTTTTGGCCGATTTATATTTTTCCTCATATTTTTGGTAAAAAAAAAAAAAAAAAAAAAAAAAATCGCAATCGGCGTTTAGTGATTGCTTTGCGCAAAAGTTGCCGCGTTTACGGATGATGAGAATTAATTTCTGGGGTTTTTATTTTTTTTTTATTTTACTAGTAATGGCGGCGATCTGCGATTTTTAGCAGTACTGTGATATTGCAGCGGACATGTCGGACCATTTTGACACTTTTTTGGGACCATTGGCATTTATACAGCGATCAGTGCTATAAAAATGCAATGATTACTGTGTAAATGCCATTGGCAGTGAAGGGGTTAACCTGCAGGGGGCGCTCTAAGGGTTAACTGTGTTCCCTGGGCGTTATAACTGTGTGTAGGCTGCCCTGGCTGGGGAAAGGGGATGATCACAGCTTCCATATACAGGAAGGCTGTGATCATCGCCCTTCCCCCTTACAACAGAATGGAGATCTGTGTTTACATACACGGACCTCCGTTCTTTCAATGCGGGGGGGCCATCGCGGGTAGCCGGCGGCGATCGAGTCCACCCTACCCGCTCCCTGGCTCCCCCCGAACACAGTGAGCGCGCGAGCGCGCCTCCGGCGGCGCGCGCTCACAATGCTAGTTATTTTGGCCGCCGTCTTGTGACAGCGGTTTGCGATAACAAGCCACCTTGCCACCGTCACGCTGCGGCGGGCGGTCGGCAAGTGGTTAAAAATGCCTATGCCACTTACAGCTCATAAAAGCCTGTGTGTGCATGAGGCCATAGAAGAACACGAACAGACGTTTAAAAAAAAAAAAGTGTGACGCTGCTAAAAGCAGCTGTAAAAAACGCTCAGTGTGCATGAGCCCTTACATGTCAGCCCCTGAGCAGCAGCCAATAGGGTTCATATAGCACATTTACATGCATACAGCGTAAAAAAACAGTAGAAATTACTCAACTCTGCTCTTTTTTTTACGCTGCTAAATGCAATGCAACATTACGCTGTCAGGTGCAGCTGTGTGAATGGGCCCACAGACGTCTATACTACTGGTACAGATATATACAAACTATTACACAATATGTGGAGTTTTTTTTTAATACCTGTGTGAATGAGCCCTTATACAGATTAGGCTTTCTGACTTTTCTTTGACTTTCTTCTGCATACTTTCAGGTCAGTGACTAAGGGTCCCATTTACAAAAGAAGAAGAAAAAAAAAGGCGACGCCACATGTATAAAAGCACACCACCATTAAATGAATGGTAACAGAAAAGAAGGAATGGAGGCGGAGAGCCTGATCACATGGATTGTCAAGTGAAAGTCATGTGCCTGGCCTCTCTTCCAATCACAGACTTCTCTCTGCAGCATTAAAGCCTCGTACTCACGGTTTGATTGTCATACGACCGCACTTCTGATTTTTGTCAAAAGCGCGTGTCCATGATTTTATAAAGCGTACTGACTATATGAAAATTGTTGATCGACAAAAGCGAATGTAGTGACGCACAAGGAGAGTCTAAAGAGGAAGTTCATTTTTGGTGCGTCACCCTTTGGGCCGCTTTCGCTAATTTTGCTATTAAAAAGATGATAATGTGCTCTGCATTTCGTAATTTCAATTGCTGCTTCACTATAGTTAAGTACAATTGTTAGCTTACATGACCGAACACTTCCGGGTTGTTCCTGGATTCCGAACATGCGTGTTTGTACTTTCGACTTTTGTGTGTCGATTTCTGTACACGCCATCTGGAAATTGGATGTGGCCTTGTCGACAGACAAAAATTTACTAGTCTGCATATCCAGCTTTTGTCTGATGAAAAAAGCAAATCGGCTGTCGAAAGGAGAATTTTGGACGAAGGGCTGTCGAATATTCCTGTCCAAAATTTGCATTGCATGTACGGGCCTTTAGTCTCTGTGGGACACTGCAGGCTCCACACCACAACCTGCATATTAAGAATGGCAAGTATAATGTACATTGCATTGTATAGCACATCCTGCAGAAGACAGAATGAAGCCCCTTTGTTACAGATGAGTCCACAGCCAGGCCGCTAGCATTGTCAGGAGGAGCTCAAAAATGTCTCCTATAGATTTCCCATGGCAATATGCTTTGAGAGTTATTTTTGTTCAAAAATATATCTGCTAAAAGGATTAAAGCGGCCCTAAAGTCTAAAAGTAAATCATGCATAGTTCCATGGGTGGCCCCATAACAGAGCCAAAACGCAATAGATCATGCCAAAAACAACTCTAAAGTCCCCGCACACCGCGAGCATGCGTTCCTTTGAGTAGATCACATTTATCGACTTTCAAGACATTCATTTCTTTCTTTACAAAACTACAATCACATGTACAAATCTTTCTCATAAATGATTGCATTATAAAAAAATACATACTACAATCCAACCGTTCTGCGACATTTTCTGCCACATCCTATCCTTCCTTCAATCTTATGATTGCACTTTATCAAAACTGAGCTTGCATGCACTTTGATAAGATTAGGATGTCTTCACAAGGGGCATAGCATCAGGGCGAGATGTTATCTAGTTGGCTTTATGGACATTATTTACTAAAGCTGGAGAGTGCCAAATCTGGTGCAGCTGTGCATAAAAATCAATCAGCTTCCAGGTCTGATTGTCAAATCCAAACCGAACAAGCTGAAGTTAGAAGCTGATTGGCTACCAAGCACAGCTGCACCATAGTTTCATAGTAGGCAAGGTAAAATAAAGACATTAGTCCATCCAGCTCAACCTGTGTAGGTGTACATGTCAGTGTCCATAATCATTTCCCATATCCCTGTATATTGTTTTCACTAAGTTGAGAGTCTAAAATATCAATACTCCTCGCTGACACCACCAATTGTGGAAGAGAGTTCCACATCCTTATCACCCCGACAGTGAAAAAACCCCTACGCAGCCTAGGTTCCTCCCTAGTGAGTAGTTTGCGTTTATGTTTTTAGACCCCAAATGCATCACTTTACATTTCTCAACATAAAGGCCGTGTACGACATTTGACTTTGGAAGCACATGTCACATGACGGGTGTAAATCAATGATTCCCTATGAGAGCCGTCTTAACTGGTTCGACAGAAGTCCACTGACTATCATTGAAGTGGGATCCTTGTCCTAACCATCCGACTTGTGACATCCGACTTAGTGATTACAGCAGCAGTAAAAGGAATTTATGTCACCCTGGAATTGTTTTGATTGGTCAAAGGACAAGTCAGATTATCTCAAAGTCAGAGCAAAATCTTATCTTGTTCATGGATGTAGGACCAAAGTAGGACTGATGTTGCAGGGCAAAGTAGGATGACAGTCGTACAACATGTGGTACCAGTGTGAACCCAGCCTAAACCTCATTTGCCATGTAGTTGCCCACCCCATTATTTTATTCTGGTCTTCCTGTAAAATTTCTATATCCTGATGTGAAGTTATTGTCCTGCTTATTTTTGTGTCGTCCGCAAAAGCTGAGATTGAGCTATTTATCCCATCCTCTATATCTTTTATGAATAAATTAACCACTTCAGCCCCAGAAGGTTTTGCAGCTTTAGGACCAGAGCACTTTTTGCGATTCGGCACTGCGTCGCTTTAACGGACAATTGCGCGGTCGTGCGACGTTGTACCCAAACAAAATTTGCGTCCTTTTTTTCCCACAAATAGAGCTTTCTTTTGGTGGTATTTGATCGCCTCTGCGTCATTTCTGATCGCCGCTATAAACAAAAGAAGAGAGACCATTTTGCAAAAAAACCCAAATTTCTTACTTTTTGCTAAAATTCAAATCCAAAAAAAAAAATATAAAAAAACATTTTTTTTCACCGTTTTTGGCCGATTTATATTCTTCCTCATATTTGCGATAAAAAAAATCGCAATCGGCGTTTATTGATTGGTTTGCGCAAAAGTGGCCGCGTTTACGGATGATGAGAATTCATTTCTGGGGTTTTTATTTTTTTTTTTACTAGTAATGGCGGCGATCTGCGATTTTTAGCGGTACTGCGATATTGCAGCGGACATGTCGGACATTTTTGACACTTTTTTGGGACCAATGACATTTATTCAGCGATCAGAAATTTAAATGTCCACTGATTACTGTATAAATGTCATTGGCAGTGAAGGGGTTAACCTGGGGGGGGGAGAGCTAGGGGTTAACTGTGTTCCCTGGGTGTGTTCTTACTGTGGGGGGGTTGGGCTAACATGGGCATGAGAGATCTAACTGATCCCAGTGACAGGGATTAGTAGATCACCCATGCCCCACTGACAGGGCGGGAAACCGCCGTGTTTACATCGGCGGTTCCCCTTCTTTTCCCTGTAGCCGCTCATCGCCGCTCGCCGGCGGACATCGGGTCCGCCCGAGCCGCGGGCACACTCCTCAGGAGTGCGGCGGGTGCGCGCGTCGCCAGCGGCGCACGCGCGCCCCCTGGTGGCCAAAATGTGAATCACCGTTTATTTACGGCGATTCGTGCCCAGCTCCCCGACTGCCGCCGTGAAAAGACGGCGCGCGGTCGGGAAGCAGTTAAACAGAACGGGTCCCAAGACAGAACCTTGGGGTACCCCAATTACAACTGCAGACCAGTCTGAGTACGTTATTTATCACCACCCTTTAGACACGACCCTGTAACCAGTTTTCTATCCAAGAACAAACCCAAAACCAGATTTTGAATGCTCCAGTTTACAAAAATTTCCCTTTATGTGTGCCAATAGTTTCCAATTACTGACATGAATGAATCTTTGAGCGAGCAAACTCCAGGGATGTGTCTAATGTCATAATTGAGGTGTTGTCCCAAACTAAATCATGTCCTTAGAGTTCCACACCCTGCCACATCAGATTTCGCTCTCTTCAAGTGGATTATAACTTCTTGCATAATAAAAGGTTACATTTGGTATCCTAGATATACCTGGGTCCATTCACCATCTTTCATGTTGAGACATCCTAATGTGTTCACATTCTGTACTTTCTTGAATACTTCAATAAAAAAAATATTAAAGAGGATAAAGGTTTAGTTAACCTTTATAAAAAAAAAAAAAAAAAAAGAAACAGCAGTGCAGTCACAGGGCCCCCAATAGGTTGCTTTTGGAGCTGTGCAGCGTGCCCCGCATGGATATCAGATTGGGAGCAGCATCAGTGTCTATGCAGCCTCTGCGCCCCAACTGACATCAAAGGGAACGCTTGCACGGAACACCTGTGCACCCCTGTGCTTTTTTTCTTTAAAGCATCAGATCAATGGGGTTCTCTTTTTATCTGATGCTTTTAAGTCATACAGGCATATGTAAACAGTGTTCGCACCACACATGTGAGGCAGTGCCGCACGAACGTCAGAGCGAGAGCAATAATTCTAGCGCTAAACCTCTGTGACTCTAAACATGTAGTATCGTAGTTTGTCGCCATTCCATGAGCATGCAAAATTTTAAAGCGTGAAATGTTGGGTTATATATTGTGTTTTTTGGCATTAGAATTCACTAAAGTATATTTTTGCCAAAAAAATTTCATTTGAAAAACTGCTGCGCAAATACAGTATGACAAATAATTGCAACAATGGCCATGTTATTCAGGGGCTCTGCTAAAACAAAACATAAGGATGTTTGGTGTTTTAAGTAATTTTCTAGAAAAAAAAACAAATACAGATTTTTACTTGCAAAAAAAAAGTGCCAAAAAGGCCTGGTCCTTAAAGCAGGGCTCGACAAAACCCAGGCGCCAGGTCGCAACGGTGACTGGGAATTGCGTCCTGGCGCCTGGGTTACACCGCAGCAGCAATCGGGATTAATACCATGTGACCCCGGGCGGGTGCATGGATTACCATCAGGCTGGCCGATAAATTGAGGCCACGGCTTTGCGGCCTGCTGGAGTGGGATGCACACTGCTTTGTGCGAACCGGCGGCCCCTGGTGGACGGTGCTGTGATGAGCGCGGCTCGCTCTCACTGCCCTCCCACCTCCGCATCATCTTCCCATTTCGACAGCTGGGGATGAGGTTGCGGGGTTGATCGATCGCCCTTTCCTTATCGCTGGGAGTAATTATTAATGCAGTCTGTCAGTACCCACCAGTGCCAACTATCAATACCCATCAGTGCCACCTGTCAATACCCATCAGTGCCACATGTCAGTGCCACCTATAGTGCCCATCAGTGCCACCTGCCAGTGCCCATCAGAGCCACCTAGTGTCCATCAGTGCCGCCTGTCAGTACCCATAAGTGCCACCTGCCAGTGCCCATCAGTGCCACCTGTCAGTGGCCATCAGCGCAGCCCCATCAGTACCCATCAGTGCAGGCTCATCAATGCCCATCAGTGAAGGAGAAAAATTACTTATTAGCAAAATTTTATAACAAAACAAAAAAAAATTTTTTTTTTCAGTCTTTTTTTGCTTGGCACCAGGCGTGACCAATTCCTACTGCCCGACGCCCCGGACATGCAGTTCTGGGCGCTGGCCAGCACATCAAAATGCAATTATTTTAGTAAATATAAACAGCTAAATACCTTTTCTTATCAGCAATATATAGCAGTCTTGTGATTTCAGTGTCTGGTTAAAGCTTTTTGGAGGAGTTTTCTGACTACTTTGACTGTCCTATGAGGCTGCATGACCCGTGACCTTCTGTCCGGATAGTGCTGATTGGCTCTGAGCTGATCACATTCACTCTCTTAAGAAAAAAAAAACTCTCTAGCAACACACACCAAACTGAGCATGTGCATAGTGACTCCAAGGCTCTGTACTATCAGGAGATGGATTGTGGACAGTAAAAGAAGGGGAGGATCAGAGAACACAGGATGAAGCAGCCTTTTTACACAATGTGGAGGATTTACCCCTTAGGATCCACAGTGAGTATAACAAGCATTGCACAGAGCAGGTGAATTTGACATGTTTATTATTTTATTTTAAAAAATTGCTTTTGCAAATGCTTTGTAAACTGAGCCTATGCTGGGAGAAGTTGAACGTGTATTTCCACTTTTGCAGTCAAACTTTGAGAAAACGCCATTATACATTTGTTAGGTGTTTTCAGGATACTGACAATGTTGGTTTTGCTCGCTCTCATTACAGGTGACACAAATAAAATACACAACTTTACTTTAAGCAATGGGCTGGCCTGGTGCTCTCCTGTGCTGGATCACGTACCTAGTACGTGATCTGGGACTTCTGGGTAGAGAACATGTGGCTCGCCTGTGAATAGACATAGCACAAGCCGATCAGTGGGTGCCGGCCAATGGATGTTCGCCGGCACCCACTGATTGGCGAGGAGAGAGACACAGAACAGAGCTGTACCTCAGTAAACAAGGCAGACCTCTGTTCTGTCAGCAGGGATCTGATGGCTTTTCTTTCCCTGCAATGAAAGAAAATCTATCACATCCCTTAGTAAAAACAACACAAATAGTACTCAAAAACACTCTTTAGGCACACATTTAACCATTTGATCGCCCTAGATGTTTAACCCCTTCCCAGTCAGTGTCATTAGTGCAGTGACAGTGTATATTTTTAGCACTAATCACTGTATTAGTGTCACTGGTTCCCACAAAGTGTCAGTTAGTGTCGTTATGTCCGCCGCAATATTGCAGTCCCGCTATAAGTCACCGATCGCTGACATTACGAGTATAAATATAAATAAATAAATACAAATTTCAGTATATATCCCATGGTTTGTAGATGCTATAACTTTTGTGCAAACCAATATATATACACTTATTGGGATTCTTTTTTTTTTACCAAAAGTATGCAGCAGAATACATATTGGCCTAAATTTATGAAGAAATTCGATATTTTTACAATTTTTTAATGGATATGTTTTATAGCAGAAAGTAAAAAATATATATTTATTTTGTTTTTTCAAAAATTATCAGTCTTCGTAAAAAACGAAAAAAACAAACAAAAAAAAAAACCAGCAGAGGTGATCAAATATCATCAAGAGAAAGCTCTATTTGTGTGTGTGTGTGTGGGGGGGGGGGGCGACATATATTTAATTTGTGTACAGTGTTGCATGATCGCAAAATTGCCAGCTAAAGTGACGCACTGCTGTATTGCTAAAAATGGCCTGGTCATGGGGGGGGGGGGGGGGTAAGTGGTTGGACTAGATGAAATAAATGACCTAGCAGGTATTTCATGGCTTCATTTTTGGTTTTCATTGGACTAGAATTTCAACCAGAACAGAAACTGTCCATTTCGTCTGAAACCATTCACATTGACTCATGTAATAAATTTGTATGACGACCGTGCAGCCTCTCCGCCTAAAGCCCGACCTGTGTACCATCATTTTTATAAGCCGTTTCCTTCTTCCTCTTTCCCCGTCTTTTCTCGGCTCTCTGCTCCTCCAGCATTGGCAAGGAGCGCTCTGAAAGTCACACATTCTGAGTCACTGGTTTGGCACATAAAAGTTATTCAGTCATAGTCTGGGCAGGGAACAGGGCACACATTCTTTAAACGCTCATTTGCGACGTTTTCTTGCAAAACATTCGTCGAAGAGGACGGGCTGCAGCTCTCTCGGGTCTATCGCAGGTCACACGTACCTCGGAATTAGGACAAATTCTACGACGAAAGAAAAATAAAAACATACATTTGCTGACGAAAACAAAAAAGTATTGGGCAAGAAAATGTTTGGCTAGCACCGCGACTCGCAAATTTCTTACACACGGGACAAGGGACGGGTCTGATACTGACTTATTGAAAATACACGGTTTGGTCACTGAGTCTTACACACTGAAAGTCTCGCGAGGAACGGT
>BLSH010166726.1:1331565-1350277 GCA_018402905.1 Glandirana rugosa | reverse complement strand
CGCGCTAAGGGTTAACTATGTTCCCTGGGCGTGTTCTAACTGTATTGGGGACTGCCTATCTGGGGAAAGGAAGTTATCACAGCCTTCATGTACGAGAAGGCTGTGATCACTTCCCTTCCCCCTCACACAGAGTGGAGGTCCGTGTTTACATACACGGACCCCGCTCATTCGCTCCGGGGGGGCCATCGCGGGTAGCCGGCGGCAATCGAAGCCGCCGCACCCGCTCCCTGGACCCCCCCGGACACAGTGAGCGCGCGGGCGCGCCTCCGGCGGCGCGCGCGCGCTCACAGTGCGCGTTATCGCAGCCGCCGTCGTATGACGGCGTTTTGCGATAACGAACCACTTTGTCGCCGTCAGATGCCGATCGGCGGTCGGCAAGTGGTTAAGGGCCCATTCACACCTGAGCGTTTTGTAGCTTAAATAAACCTGAAGCTACAAAACGCTGGAGGGGAAAAAAAAATCAATGATTCTCTATGGAGATGGTTCACATCTCCACTCAAAAATGCCTGAAGCCAAACGACCTAAGCTCAAATTACTCCCGGAGGCATTTTTGCCACGCAAATTGAGCATATTCCAGCATTTCTGGAACATTTGTATTGCCATAGATATCAATGGAAAATAGTCAGTCGCGTGTATTAGTGCGACATAAAGCTTGAAAAACGTCCAAAAACGCTACGCTCAGGTGTTGATGCAGCCTAACACTTGGAAATACATCAGCTTGAGTCTATCATGAAACCCCAGGCAACATTTAAATAATATAAATATGGAGGAAATTTGTAGAAATTAGAGCTGCACGATTCTGACCAAAATGAGAATCAGAATTTTTTTTGCTTAGAATAAAGATCACGATTCTTGCGGCGTAGCATATTACATATACAAAAAATTGGGCCAACAGCACTGTTTATTTATTTTTTTGAAAGGGTAATTTTTCCAAAAAAATTGTGTTTGAAAGACCGCTGAGCAAATACAATGTTGACATAAAATATTGCAACAACCGCCATCTTATTCTCTAGGGTCTCTGCTAAAGAAAAATATATAATGTTTGGGGCTCCAAGTCATTTTCTAGCAAAAAATACTGGATTTTTATTTGTAAGCAGCAAATCAGAAAAGATTTAGTCTTTAAATGGTTAAACTAAACATCTTATATACACTGGAGTTCATTCCTTTGAAGTAGTTACTTTGTATCTTTCTACCTTCTTTTATCAATTGTGACTTCAGAACTTGGCTCTCTGCCCAGACTTGGCAGTCTGCCCAAAGACTCAAGTAGATGACTTAGAAAAGACTTCAGGAGTTGTAGCCATCTTCAATACACCTGGCAACAAGCCACCACTCTGGCATCCAAGATAGTAGGCAAAGATATCACATTAACTCCTCAGATATGTCTTCTGTACTGCACCATACCCGATATCCCACCACCATGCAATAATTTAATCCACTCATTATGCAGTGCAATCCAATGGATGATAGCATTTAACTGGGGATCCACTATACTACCATGGTCACAGGTTTTGTGTAGAATGGAGCTCATCAGAAGAACCCAATATATACACTTCACCCTTAATCACAATTTAAAAAGCTTTAATAAAAAATGGAATTATTGGGACAACTCCTAAGCTGTTGTACAAAGCTCAAAAATACTTACGACTACATTACTCCCAATATTCCAATCCTCATAATATAGTTGTTTTTCATTTGCGCTTCTCTCACACTAGATAACAATATAATGTTTATTCTGTACCATAGACTGTAAACATATGCTACTCTGTATCCAAAAACTGTATGTTCTTTTAACCTTCTAAATAAAATATCTTTTGTAAACAAAAAAAAAGAAAAGACTTCAGGCGACTTGCATTGACTTTTATTACAGTCAAGTCGCGCTGAGTCACACCGCAAGTCAGACTCCATTAACTGGACTGAAAATCGCGGTAATGCCTGATGGAGATCGCGAGGGGGGGGGGGGTAGTTGGCTGAATTGAGATTGCGACTTTATTATGATTAATTGTACATCTCTAGTAGAGATGCACCAAAATTTCGGCCGCTGAAAATACGGTCATCAGCGTTTTGCCGTACATATGGTGTGTTTTTAAGAGGTCATGTGACAAAAAGACTCCACCTCAAAAACATAAAATGGGTAAATTATTAATGCGTTCTAGCTGCATTTCAACAGGGAGGTGCATGTTTGATGCAGTTTTTTTACGGACTGAGAATGCAGCAAGCAAGATTTTTAACACCACAACGGAAGCATAGTAGTACATTTTTCTTGAGCTTTTCTTGTGCTAAAGGTTTCCGATAATGGCCAACAAATTCATATTCATTTAAATTCATGGTATTAATTAGTCAAATATAATTATATATAAAAAATATATGCTTCAAAAACTGTCATTTTAGGATCCTGAATTTTTGATTTCGGTGCACCTCTATAAATATGCAACCATAGAAATATGACCACCTTGCAGAATGGTTTCCTGGCTGTTCTCATCCACTGGCTTCAACATAAGTCCCCGGACATGGATCAAGTATGCAGAGCAGCCTCTCTCAAACTATAACATGGAGGTACCCTTGAAACATCCTTCCAGTTCCAATGATCCTCAAATAATAATTATATCTCCGTAGGAAGAATGCTTCTTTCATTTGTGGTCCGTGGGAAGAATCTCCCTCTTACTGATAGCTAAAAAGGTTGATGCCAGTCATTACTTCTGAGACGAAGAAATTGCTCATTGAACAAGGAACCCAAGGGTTCCATGGTACTCTGGCTGAGAAAGGCACCAAAAAGCCAAATTCTGCATCAAGGTTAAAGGGGTTGTGAAGGTTTGCTATTAAAAAAAAAAACCTAACATGTTAAACTTACCTCCTCTGTGCAAGGGTTTTGTAGACCTGATCCTCCTCTTCTGGGGTCCCCCGGCGGTGCTCCTGACCCCTCCTCTTCTCGAGTGCCCCCATGGAGAGCCGCTTTCCATGGGGGAACTCATGTGGGCACACTCCCGAGCCCTGCTGCTGCGGCCCTGTCTCCCATGTTACTGGATTTGATTGACAGCAGCAGGAGCCAATGGCTCCTGCTGCTATCAATCTGTCCAATGAATACCCGAGACAATGGCTGGAGCTGCGGTGCTCGTCCCCGTCACTAGAAGGATTGGGTTCAGGTAAGTAAAAGGGGGTCTCTGGGGGGCTGCTGCACTACAGAAGGTTTTTCTCCTTAATGCATAGAATGTATTAAAGGTGAAAAACCTTGAGGGTTTACAACCCCTTTAAAGACTGAACGATTTTAACAAGTATGTCAACTGACAGTCAGGCAACTTGCTTTTTAAAAGAAATAAGCAATAGTAGCCTTCATGTTTGTCTTTTAACAGGTTTCATTCAAAGCAAAACTCTGGTTATCTTATAAAACACCCCCCCCCCCCTCCCCTTTGGTAACTCTGCCACCCCAAGTAAGGATTTAATGCTTATTTTGTCTAAGAGATTTAACAAAGAGGAATAGTTGCCTTAAACACATGGGCCAAATGTTGGGCGTTCAATGGAAACCGGCTGACATTTGGACTGTGTGTACAGCAGTCGACAGAAGGGGCATGGCTGAAAAAGCTCTGCTGATTGGCTCCCGAGCAGCCCTCTCAGCCAATGGGTGGGGGGGTTATTGCTAGCAGCTATAACAATGCATGTAAAATCCAGCAGGCTGGTTGTATCCAAGTTTATCAATCGTTCGATCAACTTGGGTACTTTCAGCCTGCCCATAGATGGTTTGAATCTCAGTGAGACTGGAGCCGTCTGTGGCAGGCCCTATTCCTTGCTCCCCCAGGAACCCAGTCTTTCTCTTCCATTCTTTTTCCAGCCCTGCAATGCAATCCAGCATTGAAAATACTCAAGTGTTATAAGTGAGGAGATCAGCGAGGGGGTAGGTAGGCGTTCTACAAGCAAACAGGAGATTTATCATATTCGATCTAAAAGGTGCCCACAGACATGGAAGATTATTAACCACTTCAATACCGCGCACTTTCCCCCCTCTTCCTGCCCAGGCCAAATTTCAGTCGCACTTTGAACGACGATTGCGTGGTCATGCAACGCTGTACCCAAAATGAGATTTTTATCATTTTTTTCCCACAGAAAGAACTTTCTTTTGGTGGCATTTGATCACCACTGGGTTTTTTTATTTATTGCAAAACAAATAAAAAAAAATATCAAAACATGTTGGAAAAAAAAAAAAAAAAAAGCTCTTCTTTGTTTCTTTTATAAAATTTTGTAAATAAGAAAGTTTTCTCCTTCAGGGAAGGGCACTGATGGGTAACACTCATATGCAACACTGATGGGGCACAGATGGCATTACTGTTGGGTGTTGATTGGCATCACAGGTGGGCATCACTGATGGGGTTGCACAGATAAATCACTGCAGACCCCCCCCCCCCCCCCCGTCAGGCGAACGGCTTATCAACTCTACTCATGCCCTGTCAGCAGTGAATAGAGGTATGCCAATAACCGAATTCCTGGTTAGGCTGTGATTGGACACAGCTGATCACATGGTAAATATCCTATGTCATATGCTATTTACCGTGGGTGTGACATAGTGAAACAACGCACTACAGATCGCCCCCCTGCATGGGGGGGCGCACATCAGCGGCTTGTTCTGCTGGACGTCATATGACATCCAGTCAGGACGGGAGAGCTGTGGCCTGGCCGTCATTTTGCTACAGCAAGGGCGGGATGTGGTTAATGCAAGCTGGTTTTGGATTGAACTTTCAGCCAATACTAATTTCATGAAACATCAGTAGGCCAACAGCATAGTCTGTAGGTTTACATATACTGTATAAGTGGGCTTACCAATATTCATTAGATCTTCTCTGCCAAAGAATTTTCTATTTCTTTTCCCCACAAAGTTCAGAACAGGCCTACATCCTGAAAAGATCACTCAACACCAGTTCACATTCGCACTACCAAGACTTTCTCAGACGAAAACTCCCAAAAAACCTCCAATCAGGCCGGCTGACTTTTTGGCTGATATCCATTGACTATCAGAATCTTAAGCAATGGTGTGTTAAAGAACCTTTGACAGTCAAGTGTGATGAAAACCTCTGTTTCGGCCAGCTTTTCTCCAATGACTATGAACACCTTCAGGAATGTTCACATAGGACCACTGCTGACCTGTCAAATACAAGTGAACTAAGGGGAAGTAAAAGGATACCAATCACTGCTTAGAAATAGCCATAGGGCATGACCCACGTGAACCGATACAGACTGTAGTAAATGATCTGCTTCCAACCAAACAGTAAAGGTTATCAGTGTTATCACATGGGCAGTATAACCCAACTTGTGAAGAAGGCACTTCAAGGGCTCCTTGATCTGTGTGAAATCAGATTCACATTCTGAACAACCCACTTGTTCCTTTAGGCCCCATTCACACCTGAAAGTTCTGTAACTTGAAGCCTGAAGCTACAAAACGCTGGAGGGGAACAAAAAAAAATCAATGATTCTCTATGGAGATGGTTCAGATCTCCACTCCAAAGCGCCTGAAGCCAAAAGCCTGAAAACGCCTGAAGCTCAAACCAGTTCCGGAGGTATTTTTTCAGGCACATTTGGGCATTTTTCAGCTTTTTACATTGGTGACCTTTTGACCTGTACAAAATCGCGATAAAAATTGCGACTTTCTGCCTGAAAACGACACTGCCAGGTGTGAATGCAGCCTCAGGGCTGCTTCACATCTGTGTGGTGTGTTTTAGGCACATTACTATGGATATAAAGATACAGCAAGCAGGACTTTGCAGAGCACCTATAGACTCTGCAAAGTGAAGAATTACACTTTTTAAGAAGCACTGCTGTAAATATACTGTTTACTGTACAACCAGGCATTCCAGCCAATTAAATATAAACTGCTGATAGACAAACTTCCCATAC
Source organism: Glandirana rugosa (assembly GCA_018402905.1). Classification (NCBI taxonomy): domain Eukaryota; kingdom Metazoa; phylum Chordata; class Amphibia; order Anura; family Ranidae; genus Glandirana; species Glandirana rugosa. The sequence goes on along the minus strand of BLSH010166726.1, from coordinate 1,344,400 downwards.
ACAGTTCTAGCATAAAAAGTACTAGCTAAAATAACTACATACAAGGGTGTGGATAAATGTACGCTTCAGCTTGTACCTTCACATTTTTTCCTAGAAAAGTTTGTTATTTTTCTGATGGACAGATGTATGTATAAGAACAGCCGACAAAGGATGAAGTGAATAGACCGATTTTCACAATTCAGCGTTTGTTCACATACTGTTTACACCCTTTAACAAGAATGGCAATTATTTCAGTACAATTTTACCTTATGTCAAGGTCAAGAATGGAAAATACGCCATTTAAAATAGTTTTTCGTCAGGTACTGTAAATCTTACATTTTGTGAAATAACACTATGCAGTCTTCTATTAAGCCAGGAGGTGGAGCTAAAGTCCTTCTTTCATATATTTAGCTACTTTAGCTCTCAGCTATGCTGAAAGAAGTCTGTTCTTTACAGAACTCAAACAAGTCACAGCAGCTGAGAATCATGTCTTATCAAGATGTCTCATTATGAGGTTTTAGGCCCCTTTCACACATGCGGAGCCCGTTTTGACGGGCTCCGCGGCTCAGCGGGGATCCATCCGTTTATCCCCACTGAGCCGATGGATGACAGGACAGTGTCTGCACTCCGTGCAGAGACTGACCTATCAGAGCTCCATTCTCCTCTATGGAGAATCGGATGAGCACGGACCGTCTGTCCATGCTCATCCGATCTGCCAGGTGGATGGAAAATAGGGCTTCCATCCGTCTGTTTCTGGCGGATCAGAGCGGATCGGGTGTCAGCAGACATGTCCCCGCTGACATCCGCCGCTCCACAGAAGTACATGGAGCATCCGTTTGGGTCTGCCTGAAAAACTGACAGGCGGACCCAAACGGTCCGTATGTGTGAAAGAGCCCTTAATCAGAAAAAGGGATCTAAAAAGCAAAATGCTCAGCTGTGATGGCTCTTTAGAACATCCCCATTATTATTTTCCTGCTGAATCAAAGTCCTAAACGTGGATGGCCCTGTTGACACACCCAGCGCTACAAACGTGTAAAAAAAAAAAAAAGTATTTATTTCATATAGATAGATAGAGAGATAGATATATATATATATATATATATATATATACACACACACAGCCTTGAAAAAGTATTCATAACACTTGGCATTTTCCACATTTTGTCATGTTACAGCCAAAAACATAAATGTATTTTATTGTGATTTTGCGTGATAGACCAACACAAAGTGGCACATAATTGTGAAGTGGAAAAAAAATGATAAATGGTTTTCAAAAGATTTTTACAAATAAATATGTGAAAAGTGTGGCATGCATTTGTTTTCAGCCTCCCCTGAATCAATACTTTGTAGAACCATCTTTCAATGCAATTACAGCTACAAGTCTTTTTGGGGATGTCTCTTCCAGCTTTGCGCATCTATAGAGTGAAATTATTGCCCATTCTTCTTTGCAAAATAATTCAAGCTCTGTCAGATTGGATGGAGAGCATCTGTGAACAGCAATTTCAGTCTTGCCACAGATTCTCAATTGGATTTAGATCTGGACTTGACTGGGCTATTCTAACACATAAATATGCTTTGATCTACCATTCCATTGTATCTCTGGCTGTATGTTTAGGGTCGTTTTCCTGCTGGAAGGTGAACCTCCACCCCAGTTTCAAATCTTTTATAGACTCCAAGAGGCTTTCTTCTAAGATTGCCCTGTATTTGGCTCCATTCATCTCCCCATCATCTCTGACCAGCTTCCCTGTCCCTGCTGAAGAAAAGCATCTCCACAACATGATGCTGCCATCACCATGTTTCACGGTGGGGATGGTGTGTTCTGGGTGATCTACAGTTCAAGTTTTCCGCCACACATAGCATTTTGTTTTTAGGCCAAAAATAGTTCAATTTTGGTCTCATCTGACTAGAGCACCTTCTTCCACGTTTGCTGTGTCCCCCACATGGCTTCTCGCAAACTGCAAACGGGAATTTTTATGGCTTTCTTCTCGCCACTCTTCCATAAAGGCCAGATTTGTGGAGTGCACGACTAATAGTGGCCCTGTGGATCTCTGCAGTTCCTCCAGAGTTACCATGGGCCTCTTTGCTGCTTCACAAGTGGACTCTATTTACTAATTAGGTGACTTCAGAAGGCAATTGGATTTGCTAGGATTTTAGTTAGGGGTATCAGAGTAAAGGGGGCTGAATACAAATGCATGCCACACTTTTCAGATATTTATTTGTAAAAAAAAATTGAACCATTTATCATTTTCCTTCCACTTCACATTTTTGTGGCACTTTGTGTTGGTGTATCACATAAAATCCCAATAAAATACATTTACGTTTTTGGGTGTAACATGACAAAATGTGGAAAATTTCAAGGGGTATGAATATATATATAAAAATGAAGGAGCTGGATTGAACATTGTTGGATGTGGAACTTCCGCTTTAAGGGAAGGTGACCCCCCGACATGCCACAATTGGCGTGTCATTTTTTTTGGGGGGGGGGCGGGGACCCTGTTTTCAAAGGGTCCCAGGTCCACTTCCTCTCCTGGTGCCGCGGAACTGGAAGGAAGTTCACCTTCCCCCTCCTTCTCGGCGATCTTCTGGGACACGTCACATGTCCAACTGGGGGAATCCATAGTGGAGAAGGATCTGGGGGTGTTGGTAGATCATAAGCTTAATAATGGCATGCAATGCCAAGCTGCGGTTTCCAAAGCAACCAAAATCCTTTCTTGTATTAAGAGAGGTATGGACTCCAGAGACAGAGACATTATTTTGCCCCTGTACAAATCATTAGCAAGACCTCATCTGGAATATGCAGTTCAGTTTTGGGCACCAGTTCTCAAAAAGGATATCGGGGAATTGGAGAAAGTGCAGAGAAGGGCAACCAAACTAATAAGAGGCATTGAGGAGCTCAGCTATGAGGAAAGATTAGAGCAGTGGTTCTCAACTCCGGTCCTCGGGACCCACCAACAGGCCAGATTTTAAGTATTACCTTGGGGAGATGCAGACTAGAATAGTGCAATCACTGAGCAGCAAATGATATCACCTGTGATGTATTTCAGTTATCCTGCAAGCCTGGCCTGTTGGGGGGTCCCGAGGACCGGAGTTGAGAACCACTGGATTAGAGGATCTGAATTTATTCTCACTTGAGAAGAGGAGATTAAGGGGGGATATGATCATCATGTACAAGTATATAAGTGGTCCATATGGTGAACTTGGTGTGGAGTTATTTACTTTAAGGTCATCACAAAGGACAAGGGGGCACTCTTTACGTCTAGAGGAAAAAAGATTTCATCTACAAATACGGAAAGGTTTCTTCACAGTAAGAGCTGTGAAAATGTGGAATAGACTCCCTCCAGAGGTGGTTTTGGCCAGCACAGTTGATTGCTTTAAAAAAGGCCTGGATTCTTTCCTTAATGTAAATAATATAACTGGGTACTAACATTTTTAGGTAAAGTTGATCCAGGGTGAATCCGATTGCCTCTCGGGGAATCAGGAAGGAATTTTTTCCCCCGTTATAGCAAATTGGATCCATGCTTTGCTGGGGTATTTTGCCTTCCTCTGGATCAACTGTGGGTGAAGGATTGTATATGGGATTATTTGGTTGTGTATGTATATATATATATATATATATATATAAAAATGTTATTTTTTTTTTTTTTGGGTTGAACTGGATGGACTTGTGTCTTTTTTCAACCTGACTAACTATGTAACTATGTCCCAGAACATACATCGGACATTCACAGTGCATGCGCAGTGCGCTCCCAGCTTTGAAGCCAAAGCCAGGTACCCACGCTTGTGATGCCTGCGCCGTACAGAGGAGGGGGAGAAGAGTGACACTGCGGGCGGCCGCATCACTGGAGCCTGGGACAGGTGAGTGTCCGATTATTAAACGTCAGCAGCTACACTTTTTGTATAGGGTGGAACTCCACTTTAAATGAGATGCAGTCGCTGTTTAGGTATTTAGACAGCTAGGGGTGTCAAATGTCAGAATGCAGTAGCCAGCAGGAAAGATTCCTAAACTGCAAAGATGGAGGAATCTAATAGATTGCTCTTGTTTAGTCCATAGTCTAAAAGAGAAATCTATAAGTATCTGGCTAGCCCTAGACTTACCATAGATGAGACTGTTTTTTGCAAGATTCAATGAATGTTTCTTGAATATACAATTAAAAGTCTGGGATAAAAATGATCAGTAACAGACAAAAGTAGAAGCTATTTTTTTTTAATTATTTTCCAGCTAGTCACATCATTCTCTGCAGGCTATTGGTTCAAATATTTATTAGTACAATGGATTATTACACAGGTGCACTCCAAAAAGTATCTGCTAAACTGACCCTCAAATCATAGGAGTCACATAAGATGCTCAGAAAAGATTTTCCTGTTTCTTCACTAACTATTTAACCACTTCCCACCCGGCCACTGTACATATACGGCCGGGTGGGAGCTTCCCCATTCTGACAGGACGTGTATTTACGTCCTGCAGAATGGGAGCTCGCAGCGCGGCCACGCGGCGTGCTGCTGCTGGATCCTGTGATCATTATGTATCATCACAGGAACCAGCTGAGCAGAGATCGGGATACGGGCGCAGTGACTGGCCCTCCCGATCATGTGACAGCTGTGTCCAATCACAGCCGTCACATTGTAAACAGACGAACGTCTCTGTGAGAGCTCAGTGCGGGGGGGCTGCAGCTCTGTGACAGCTTTCTGCATGATGAGGATTTCATACAGAGAGCTCTCACAGATCGCCCCCCACACAGTGCACCAAGCACACTGATACCCCTGTCCCCATACACATAAGTGTCCCCATAAAACAGCCCCCAAAACATCTGTATGTCCCCCATCACATCTGTTACCATACACAAAACATCTGTCACAGTCCCCAAAACATCTCTCACAGTCCCCAAAACAGCTGTATGTCCCCAAACCATCTGTCACAATCCCCAAAACAGCTGTCACAGTCCCCAAAACAGATGTCACAGTCCCCAAAACAGATGTCTGTCCGCCAACACCAAATAAACTCCAATTTGGGTTATTTTTACCAAAGAAATGTAGCAGTATCATTTTTGGTCAAAATTCATGAAGAGAAAATTACTTATTTGCAAAATTTTATAACAAACGCAGAAAAATGCATTGTTTTTGAAAATTTTTAGTCTTTTTTAATTTATAGCGCAAAAAATAAAAAACCCAGTGGTGGTTAAATACCACCAAAAGAAAGCTCTATTTGTGTGAAAAAAATGATAAAAATTTCATATGGGTACAGTGTCGCATGACCACGCAATTGTCATTCAAACTGCAACAGCGCTGAAAGCTGAAAATTGGTCCAGGAAGGAAGGGGGTTTAAGTGCCCAGTATTGAAGTGGTTAAAAAAATTATTCACTGATCATTCATCAAATCCTTATGGCCGCCACAAGTTAAAAGCTTCAGGCAGCATTTGCACATTTAAAAAATCCAAAACACTGCAGTCTGTCAGCCAAGATAGTCAGCCAAAAGCTTCCACCACAGACAAAGGTAGGGAGGGTGTCTTTACGTAACTGTGGACTTCCTGGTCATTGCCTAATCTAGAAGCAACTAAAAAGGATTTTAAAAAAAAGAAGAAACCCCTATCATCTTTGCTTGCAATTTAATTTTTTTTACACGCAGAAGAAATATGAAACGTACTGCATCAAAAACAGCCAAACCCATCTGCTTTCAGTTTTACTTTCTGGTACATAACACAAGGCAAATATGAAAACACTCACATCCTGATATATACTTCTATACAACATGCAGAACTCAACAGGCATGTATGGTAACTTAAAAAAAAAAAAAAAAACTCCAACTCATCTGATGACCATAGACCAATGGTGGTCAACTTTCTTGGCGTAAGGGGCCTCAAGTGTGGCACCTGACATCCCCAAAGGGCTGCACATAATATCAATAATGTATTGCTAAGGAAAGCTGTCAGAGACTGCAGGCATGCTACAGGAGATGGTTAGAGGCTGCAGGCATGCTACAGGAGATGGTCAGAGACTGCAGGCATGCTACAGGGGATGGTCAGAGACTGCAGGCATGCTACAGGAGATGGTCAGAGACTGCAGGCATGCTACAGGAGATGGTCAGAGGCTGCAGGCATGCTACAGGAGATGGTCAGAGACTGCAGGCATGCTACAGGAGATGGTCAGAGACTGCAGGCATGCTACAGGAGATGGTCAGAGACTGCAGGCTTGCTACAGGAGATGGTCAGAGACTGCAGGCATGCTACAGGAGATGGTTAGAGACAGCTAGCATGCTACAGGTCTGGTTAGAGATAGAACGTGCTATAACAGTTGTTGGAAACTTGGGACTTGTCTTCGGAAGTTGTCAGAGACACATTACATGAGTTTACTAGAGATCACAGCTATTAAAGGGTTAGGCCTCATACACATGGGCGTTTAACGCCACGTTTTTTGGCGCTTTTTGCAGCTCTCCATGTTAGTCAATGGCCCCATAAAAACGCTGATATTTTTGAGCTGTAGAGGGTGTTGGTGTTAGTGAGCTGAAAGTAGAACCCACGGCCAGCGCGTTCCAAGGCTGCAAACGCTTTTGCGTTTTTTGACGCCGCAAAACGCTCACTAACGCCATGCCAACGTTAACCGGCGTTTGACACTGACATTTTTAGGTTAAAAAAATAGCAGAGGAATGTTTTAAAAAAAGAAAAAACGCTTATTGACGCGACGCTCACTAACACGCATTAGCGCTAATTAACGCCAAAAAAAGATTTTTCCCTGACGTCGGGCCCAGCGGTTTGCTTATTTTTTTACACGCGCCCGTGTGTATGAGGCCTAATTAGGAAACACAGATTAATGTATGTAGGCTCAAAATTATCAAAGGACCACTGACTGGATGCTAGGGCCATAGACACTCTATATACAGAACTGAAACTTTTCACGAGTCATTATCTCAAACCAAGAATGGTGGGTTCCCAGTATATAGCAACCCCTTATATCCGTTTGACGTACAATTTTTTTTTCTTGGTTACAAGTTCCTTCCTGGATATTAACAAGCTTAGTAATAGTGATATAAGATCAGAGGAAAATATGTGCTCCCAGGCTTTGACCTTGATGGTGGCCTAAACAAGCCAGGTTATCAGACAATCAAACTGCCCTTAGGAAAGTCAGACAAAATTATTCCTCCACCGCCTTTCTGACTGATTAGTCTCGTTAGGACCTAATAGGTTGTATTTCTATGATGTAGAAGAATGCCTTTGTATTAACGAAAGGGTCACTTAAGATTATATTTTATAACTAACTTCCATTTACCAATAATTAAAAGAAAAAAGGCCACACCAAATATTGAAGGGGAAAGGACTGATTAACATCTGCTCCTGTGTAGTTCATTATTAGCCAGTTCTATTCTGTAGAATCCAGCTATAAACAGGATTGCTTAAAGTGTTACTAAACCCACAACAGTAAAATCAGTGTGTATATGCAGTAATGCATGCTTGTTATACTCACTGTGGAACCTAAGGGGTTAATCCTGCACATTATAAAAAAAGACTGTTTGATCCGGTCTTCTCTGATCCTCCCCTTCTTCCACAGTCCCCAATCCATTTGCTAATAGTACAGAACCTTGGGGGCACTCTGCACATGCTCAGTTTTGTGTGTATTGCTAGAGGTTTTTTTTTGGGGGGGGGGGGGTGCATGTGATTAGCACTGGGCCAATCAGCACTGTCCAGACAGAGGGTCAGGGGCCATGCAGCACACATAAAGCACACTGTGAGAGGCTCACAATGTGCAGTGAAATCAGAGTAAGGGCCTGTGTCTATGGGCCATCAGGCAGGGGGGAGGGTGCATGTGATTAGCACTGGGCCAATCAGCACTGTCTAGACAGAGGGTCAGTAGTCATGCATCATATAGCAAAACCTACTTCACCACTTCAGCCCCGGATGGATTTCCCACATTAGGACCAGAGCACTTTTTGTGATTTGGCACTCAGTCACTTTAAATGATAATTGCGCAGTCATGTGACGTGGTACCAAAACTAAATTTGTGTCCTTTTTTTCCCACAAATAGAGCTTTCTTTTGGTGGTATTTGATCACCTCTGCATCACTTCTGAAAATGTCCAAAAAAAAAAAATATATAAAAAAAATTATTCATCAGTTTTGGCCGATATATATTCCTCCTATTTGTGGTTAAAAAAAAAAAAACCCAATTGGCGTATATTTATTGGTTTGTGCAAAAGTTGCAGAGTTTACACACCATGAGAATTCATCTATGGTGTTTTCACTATTTTTTTTTTTTTTTTTTTTTTAACTAGTAAATGGCAGCAATCTACGATTTTTAGTGGGACTGCGATATTGCGGCAGACATTTTTGACACTTTTTTGGGACCATTGACATTTATACAGCAATCAGCAAAAAAAAAATAACACTGATTACTGTATAAATGTCACTAGCAGGGAAGGGGTTAACCTGCAGGGGGGGCAATGAAAGGGTTAACTGTGTTCCCTAGGCGTGTTCTAACTGTGTGGGGGCGGGGCTGGCAGGGGCATAACAGATCTAACTGATCCCAAGTACAGGGATCAGTAGATCACGGTCATGCCGTCTGCTAGAACGGGGAACCACCGTGTTTACATTGGCAGTTCCCCATTCTTCCTCTGTAACAGGCAATCGTGGGTCGCCGGTGGACAATGCGTCCACCCTGATTCGCGGGCACGCTCACGGAGCAAGCAGAGAACACCGCACGCTCGCAAGTCGCACGGATCGCCGTTTATAAATGGCGATTCACGTTAAACAAGCCATGCTGCCGCAGTGAATGTACACGATGCAGTCCGGCAGTGGATGAAAGAACAGAAATCAGATCAATGGATGGGGCGGGCTATGGATAGCAAGGCTGGGGAGGAAAGTACTAGATGATTCTGGATGTCCTCCAATCAAGAAATGAGGTTTGATGTAGCTTCTAAAGCACACTATGAGCAGTGAAATCAGAATAAGGGCCTATGTCTATGGGCCATCAGGCAGGGGGGAGGGTGCATGTGATTAGCACAGGGCCAATCAGCACTGTCCAGACAGAGGGTCAGTGGTCATGCATCATATAGCAAAACCTACTTAAAGCCAGTCAGGAGGAGGTAAACTGCAAGTCAAATACACCTGCCAATGAATGCTGAATGATCTCAAAACCATCTTAACCACTAGCCGCCAAATCACGTACCTGTACATCATTTGGCTTCAAGTGGGTGTACCACAGTGATGCCTGCAGCTGCCAGTACCACTTTTTAGAGCCAATGGTTGGCTTCCTTGTGATGACCACCGCCACACGTCCGGGCTCAGTGCAAACTAAACCCCCGTTTTTAATGTGAACTGTTACACAGAACAATTCAGTTTGTTGCAGGCTGGCTGGTACAGTAATTGAGCTGGGAATTTTTCTGTTTGACATGCGTCGCCCTTGCTGTAAAAGCTAGCTATAGGTTGAGGCAGTTGCCGTTTGTTTGCACCATTGATCTCCACTAGCCTCATGTAACATGCTCCCAGTTTTGTATTGTCTCCTGTAGCATATCCCCAAACAAAAATGTCCACTCACAGATCCTCATTTCCTCTATTAGGTCTGCACTTTGACAGACACTAAATCAATACATACATTGATCATTATGTACGGCCCTTTGGCGATATCAGAGGCCACATTTGAGGCCCCCTTTAGCTCATAGGTTGACAACTATTGCTCTATAACAGTGATGGCGAACCTTGTCACCCCAGATGTTTTGGAACTACATTTCCCATAATACTCATGCACCCTGCAGTGTAGTTCAGCATCATGGGAAATATAGTTCCAAAACATCTGGTGTGCCAAGGTTTGCCATCACTGATCTATATAGTATATCAAAAAAATAAATCCACACAGTCAATGGAAGACTGGATTGGATGAACTTGGGATTATGTCAGGTCTTTATGAAGATACAGAGATCCAAGACTGGGGGCACCTGAGGCTGGACATTACCATTTATAAATCCATCTTGAATGGTAAGAATGATCGCTTAGCCCTAAGACCTGCAGCCTTGTAGTACTGGGGATCTGACTCTGGACACGGTTTACAATGCTAACAAAAAAGAGGAACGCTCTTTGCCGTTAAAATAAAGATCTTTATTCTTTCTGTGAATTTAACCCAATGAATCACTGTGCTAGGGGTCATAGAGTGCAAGCTTGTCGGTGTAGGCTGATGGTAATGGCTCTGAACTCTGACATTCAGTATATTGATATGATCTAAGCATGGGGAATAATAAGTGGCAAAGGCTAACCATCTCCTAACCTCCTCCCGCTATAGACTGTATATGTTTTCATTGAAGGATGAAGTTCACCTTCGGGAAGACATTCCACACGTTTTTAGGGCAGAACATGTAACATGCTCCCACTCCTGCAGCCTATCCACTGATCCCCCTTCTAATTGTGACAGCGGGCTAGGGATCGTCTCTGCCCACATCATTCATTCACAGGGTTATGTGAATGAATGAACTACAAGTAGCATTATCCTTTGCAGCTGACAGCTTGTAGTTCGCAATGAAGTACCAGGGACCTGCTGAGTGCTCTAGGTAGTTCATTGAGCTTCCGGTCTTTCAGTAACTGCCTGCCTGTATCAGAGGTATGAGCAGACAGCTACACTGACAACCTGAGAGATCCTCACATTGCACCCATGATCTGCTTATCGCAAGTGCAATGCTTTGCCAACTGCTAATACATTTTTTTTTTTTAAAAATGAATAAATCCACCTTTTTTCTTACCTGAAAAAAAAAAATGCACATTTATTCTTTTTCATGAAAGGTGAACTTATCCTTAAGGTTTTTTTTTTTTTTTAAGCTGGCCTCACACTGATCAAAATTCCACCCCCTCAGCACTGGGACAATGCTGTCACTGAATGCTCTTGGTCACTTAGCAATGATAAGGAGCTGGCAGGATTGGCTTGTGATTACATTATCACTCAGCTCAGAGTATACAGCAGACATGGGGAGCTCTGAGCTGAGCATACAGCAGACATGGGGAGCTCTGAGCTGAGCATACAGCAGACATGGGGAGCTCTGATCTGAGCTGAGCATAGAGCAGACACGGGGAGCTCTGATCTGAGCATACAGCAGACATGGGGAGCTCTGAGCTGAGCATACAGCAGACATGGGGAGCTCTGAGCTGAGCATACAGCAGACATGGGGAGCTCTGATCTGAGCATACAGCAGACATGGGGAGCTCAGGTCTGAGCATACAGCAGACATGGGGAGCTCTGAGCTGAGCATACAGCAGACATGGGGAGCTCTGATCTGAGCATACAGCAGACATGGTGATGGAGCTCCACATACAGCAGACACGGTGATGGAGCTCCCTTTCTCTCTCTGGCTGTCCACAATCAGGAAGTCTATGTAGATGGATTGCCCTGTAGCTCTGCCCTTCCCCCACGCCTGTGTAGTGATCAAGGCTCTCCCCAGCAGACAGAGGGGGGGGGGGGGTCAGGCAGGCTCCTCCCTGTGAGCCCCCCCCCCCCCATACATCACAACCTGGACGGTGCACATAAGCAGCAGACAGATGAGTGTGCAGCACTGCGGATACAGCATGGCTAATTACCCCGGGAGGGGGGAGGGAATCACAGCCGGCTCTCTGTCCTCCCATCTCAGGAGGGCGATGACCGCTGTGCAGTGCGGGGAGGGAATTGCCTACAGGACACATTTGCTGCAGCCGGGGAATGCCGAATAATGACACAGCCTATAGAGAGTACGGTATATCCCGGGCACGGCCCGCCCAGTGTCTCCCCCTCCCGGAGCACAGCGCCCAGCACCACTGTGCCCGGGAGGATGTGAATTACGTGGATCGTGCTGTGTGCGTGCAAAACCAGCCTAACCCCGCCCCTCTCCGTCTGTCTCCAGGCCCCTCCCAGCCGCTGCCGCCCCCCTCCGTCTGTCTCCAGGTCCCGCTCAGACTCGCCCCGCCCCACCCCTTTTCCAAGGGAGTGTCCCCGATGCACGTGGGGGGAGAGGCGGGGCCTGACACGTCACTAGACACGTGTAACCCGTTCCGTCCCGTCAGCCCCCACCCAAACTATGGGAACCGGGCGGCTTGGGGCTGGGGGGTCTGCGGAGGGCTGTGTGGGTGTCAGTGAGATTCCTAGAGGGAGAAGCCGGTGATAGGAGAGCAGGGGCCGGGGCTGGGAAGGATGAGGGGAGCGGTGAGGAAGGGGTTAGTGGTGTAGTGTGCGGAGTCATATGACAAGCCTGTGTCAGGCTATTATGTAAAGTACTGCGCCCTGCGATACCGGGGGAAAGGCCCCACCATACCCTATGTACACCCCGATCACCCCCCGTCCTTACCGGGCGTCCTCTGCTGCTGCTGGGCCTGCCATTCCAGGAAGAGGGCTGCTTGTAGCAGAGTCTCCAGGCTCATGTCTCCGATCAGTCACACACACACCGGGGGGGTCCGCCGAGCTCTTCTCCCTCCTCCACTGGGCGAGCTGAGCCCAGATCACACATACAATGCCGCCTGTCACCCCGATCCCCCCCGCGGACCTTCCAGACAAGAAAAGGGCTGCAACAAGATGGCGATGAGTAACAGAAACACAACAAGAAAAAAAAGGGACTCACAGAGCTGGGAGCTACTACACGGGCGGGGGGAAGACCCGGAGCCTGGAGGAGGCCGGCCCACGGAGCGGAGTCAGGGGGCGGGGCTACGGAGCTTCATAACAGCCGGCCCAGGGAACGTCCTCAGTGCTCGGGCTGTCACTGCAGTGATTGCACGTGTGACATTGGAGCGGGGGGGGGAGGGACATACATGGGGCTCTGTGTATGGAGGAGGGGGTGACATACATGGGGCTCTGTGTATGGAGGAGGGGGTGACATACATGGGGCTCTGTATGTGTCTCGGGGTACATACAGTGGGGGAGGAGGTAT
>BLSH010166726.1:1293387-1306540 GCA_018402905.1 Glandirana rugosa | reverse complement strand
AAAAATCGCAGATCGCCGCCATTACTAGTAAAAAAAAATAAATAAATAAAAACCCCAAAAATGAATTCTCACCATCCGTAAACGCGGCCACTTTTGCGCAAACCAATCAATAAACGCCGATTGCAATTTTTTTTATCGCAAATATGAGGAATTATATAATTCGGCCAAAAACGGTGAAAAAAAATGTTTTTTTATATTTTTTGTTTGGATTTGAATTTTAGCAAAAAGTAAGAAATTTGGGTTTTTTTGCAAAATGGTCGCTCTTCTTTTGTTTATAGCGGCGATAAGAAATGACGCAGAGGCGATCAAACACCACCAAAAGAAAGCTCTATTTGTGGGAAAAAAAGGACGCAAATTTTGTTTGGGTACAACATCGCACGACCGCGCAATTGTCAGTTAAAGCGACGCAGTGCCGAATCGCAAAAGGTGCTCTGGTCCTAAAGCTGCAAAACCTTCCGGTTGGTAAGTGGTTAACTTTGGATAGTAAAACATTTTTTTTTCTGCCAGTAACATCTCTTTGCCAGGAGGGGGGTGAGTCATAAGAGGGCCAATGAGAGCTGCAGAGCTGGAGCTGTGCCTCTGTGTGTCTGTGTAAATCCAGGAAGTGAACAGGCAGCAGCTTCAGCTGCCCACAGTTAAAATGGATGCAGCCAGACTTAGTGGAGGGAGATTTCTGCAGCATATTTGGCAAGTACAGAATCACAGTGTATTTAAAATAATATGCAACGCGGTTGGAGGGAAGCTTCAGAATGGCGAAAATGTTTTTATTACAAATTATGTAAGCAGACTGCAGTTCCTCTTTAACTCATTCTAGAATTTTACTAGCAGGTATCACTATCAGTCAAACCTTGTTCATAGGGGCGTACTTAAGCGTACACCCATGTTAAAGGCAGTTTTTGCATGCACAGGTGTCCCATGCAGGCAGTCCCATTCCTGTCAGTTGGGATGCAGCAGCTGCATGGACACAGCCGCTGCTCCCAATCTGACACATGTGTGGGTGCAGGTGTGTGTTCCTGAACCCACACTGTCTGTATTTGGGGACAGGCACCCGCACAGATCTCAAATTGGGAGCAGAAGCTATGTCTGTGCAGCCACTGCATTCGAATTGACATGAATGGGACTGCCTGTAAGGGGATGCAGAGAACTCCTGTGTGGGCAAACATGGCCCTTAGGCCTGGTTCACATCTGTGCGGGTGGTTCCCACTGCAGGTCCGCACCTGTTCCTACAGCCTCAGCGACCTGCACAGAAAAAGGCAGGATATGTGAGCAGGTGGCATTAATCCTAATGGCACACCGCGCGCACTGGAAATCGCTCCTGCACTGGGAACCGCGCTGCACTTGCAGTTCCCCTATGGGCTACGATTCTAAAAATGGAGCAGGGACCTTTTCCTTGCGTTTCAGGAGGCACAGCAGCCCATACAAATGAATGGGCTGCCATGCCCGCGCAAAATGCAGTTCGTTGAGCCGCATCAGTGTGAACCAGGCCTCAGCCCATGTGAATGAGGCCTAAGTAGCTAATAAAAGCATATGTAAACCCATTTACTAAGATCGCAGATATAAGATTATACTAAGCTTAATCCATTATCTATTATTTGAAGGCCTTATTCACACTCATTCACACATTCATTCGCTCCATGTGTGATGAAATGCATAGCTTCACAGTCTGTCATTGATCTGTACAGACTGAGCGGCCACAGCTCATTGAAAACACCTGCCACAGAAATATGCTGATGTGGGTGGTATAAGGACATGAACAGCCCCGTGAATGAGCTGTAAATCTGCAGCTTTCATGATAAAATAGTACCTGGTGATCCTACCATGAATGTTCTTGTTCAGGCACATCCTGTTATAGGGTGACAAGCTATCTTTCCCTGTCTCCCAATTGTCATTTTGAGTTGTCACCGTACCAACGCACGTTTACCAGGCATGATCCATTCTCGCCATCAGGAAATCTGCCCTGAGAAATGCGATGAAGAAGTGCTGGAGTGTATGCCTGTGGACAGAAAGGACTACAGGAGATCAGGAGCACTGAGAGATAGCAAAGGTTAAAAAAAAAAAAAAAAAAAATAGCAGTTTTCTGTCAGACACAATAACTTGTGTCTGATACAGAGGCCACGTACAGTGCCACCACTTTTCCTTCACACTGGTGGCATTCCCCTGGTATAGTAATGTATTTTACAGCATTTCCATGTTCAAATAAAAAAACGCTTTACATTTATTTATACCATGGTAACGATTGATGCCAAATGCAAAAAGACTAAGGGCCCCTGCAGATCTGTCCAGGGCATTGTGGTTCATTAACCATTTCAGCCCCGGAAAGATTTACCCCCTTCCTAACCTGAGTACTTTTTGTAATTCTGCACTGCATTGATTTAACTGACAATTGCGCGGTCGTGCGACGTTGTACCCAAACAAAATTGACGTCCTTTTTTCCCCACAAATAGAGCTTTCTTTTGGTGGTATTTGATCACCTCTGCGGTTTTTATTTTTTGCGCTATAAACAAAAAAAAAAGCGACAATTTTGAAAAATAAAACAATATTTTTTACTTTTTGCTATAATACATATCCCAAAAAATATATAAAAAAACAAATGTATTCATCAGTTTAGGCCAATATATATTCTTCTACATATTTTTGATAACTAAAATTGCAAAAAGGGTTTTTTGATTGGTTTGCGCAAAAGTTATGGCGTTTACAAACCATGAAAATTCATCTATGGCGTTTTTATTATTTTTTTTTTCACTGGCAATGGCGGCGATCAGTGATTTTTATCGGGACTGCGATATTGTGGCAGACAGATCGGACAGTTTTGACACTTTTTTGGGACCATTGACATTTATACAGCAATCAGATCTAAAAATAGCCACTGATTACTATGTAAATGTCATTGGCAGGGAAGGGGTTAACACTAAGGGGGTGATCAAGGGGTTAACTGTGTTCCCTCACTGTGTTCTAACTGTGTGGGGGCTGGGCTGGCAGGGGCATGACAGATCTAACTTATCCCGATCACAGAGATCAGTAGATTACTGTCATGCCCACTGACAGAACGGGGAACCGCCATGTTTACATTAGCGGTTCCCTGTTTTTCCTTTGTAGAAGGCGATCGTGGGTTGCCTTCTAACATCAAGTTCTGCCCGACCCGCGGTCACACTCACGCATAGTGCGGCAGGCACGAGAGCGCGCCAGCCCACAACTGCGGCTGCACGCTCACCGTTTATAGACGGCGATATGCTCAGCGGAGCCAACTTGCAGCAGTAACTGTACACAAGGTGGTCGGTAAGTGGTTAATGTATACATGTGAGAGGGCCAATTCAAGGCATGTGCGTTGTGGTGTGTTGCAGCTTGGGTGTGTTCCCCTCTTTTGTAGTTGTGCAGTGGTGTGCTATTCTGAATGGATGGTAACACGAGACACAATCTATTGTATGTTAACAGGGCCGCTGATAGAAGTCATGGAGCCCCGTACAGCCTACCGGACGGGGCTCCCTTCAGCCCCACCCCCAACCCTCCCCCCGGCCCCACCCCCTGCCCCGCCTTGAAACAAAGTACAGGAACAGGCTGGATGAAGTACATATATGTGATCCAGCCTGCCCATGCCACCCTGCTGCAGTAAAGGTACCGAGGCCGGGCAGCAAGCAGTTAAAGGGAAAAGGTTGGGGGTGGGTTCACATGACAGGTCTGATCAGGTCTGCCTGTCCATTTTTCAGGTGGACCTGATCTGATCCTCCATTCACTACTATAGTACTATGGATCTAAATGGACCTGTGTCCATTTACACCTGCCTATTTCCAATCCGATCCACTAAACAAAACGTAAAGGGATCCCCTCCGTCTAGCTGATCAGATTGGAGGGCAGTCGGGTGTAAACGGACAGCCGGTTTGTTTACACCAGCCGTCCTTAGAGCAGAGAGGGCGGTGTCTGTGTCTGCTCTGCATAAGCTGAGAGGACACGGGCCTGTCATCTGCCCATTCCGCTCAGCGGATAGATCCTCCGCTGAACAAGTGAATTCTGCCCCACGTGAAAGCCTTGATCACAAACAGCAACACAGGGAGCTTAAGATCTTCAGCGTTACACAGGCACCAGCCAGCAGGTGCTCTATCATGGCTGGCTCTGGCACAGTGTGTTACATGACATGGCTGCTGGGTGCTGACCTTGTTAGCTTATGACCAATAAGTTAACAAAATCAGCACCCAACAGCCATGTCATGTAACACACTATGATAGAGAACCTCTGCTGACTGCTGCCTGTGTGTTATACATGGTGATATGGAAAGTGACATTAGAAATGTACAGTGCACTGCAGTACATCTTTAGATTCACCCACCCCCAGCAGTAGCCAGGAATTCCGGCTTCCTCCTCTGCCTCAGAACCCTGCCTGCCGCCGCCGCCCTTCTCACAGCCTCCTGCTCTCCGACTCTCGTGGCTGACTACTGACTGAGTGGGGAGCTGAGCAGCGGAAGATCACTCTGCCAGGTAAGGAAACGAGCAACCGCATCGGCAGGCTGGCGTCCCTAAGGACGCCGGGTCCGGTACAACAGAGCCGGTTGTACTGGCCTATCAGCGGCCCTGTATGTTAACACACATTTTACAGCACATTACCTCAATACGTTGATCTTAAAGGGCCTTAGACTGAAAACAGACCTTTGCATGGACGTGTGTTGACATGCTCTATTAGATTGTAAGCTCTTCTGAGTAGGACCCTCTTAATCCTCTTGTATTTTATTGTATTGTAACTGTATTGTCCCCCTTTTGTAAAAAGCTGTGTAAACTGTTGGCGCTATATAAATCCTGTATAATAATAATAATGCAATGCAAATTAAAATGAGCAGCAATGCAAATGCACACAATGACATGCATTTTAATGCATTCTTATTGATTTTATTGGAAAATGCATTTGGGAACAATAGCACTCAAGAAGAAAGATGTATTTCCAGCTTTAGGTACTACAAAATATGACACTGTTAAAGCTGAGCATAGAAGCAATGGGGTGCCTTAATACTTCTCTCAAGAGCCCTCAGTCTGTGGGCTGTCAGAATGCCTTGATGGGTGGATATCAGTATAGAGGAGTGGAAATGTGGGGATTTCTAGATAGGCTGTATTTGCTATGTAATGCACACATGTGAGGCTGAGCCTCCATATTTGAAATAACTGAAATTCAGTGAATAAAAGGGAAACACCAAGGGCAGTAAGGAAGAGGAGTAAAGCACTAGAATCAGGGATATGGAATTAGCGGACCTCCAGATGTTGCAGAATTACAAGTCCCATGAGGCATAGCAAGACTCTGACAGCCACAAGCATGACACCCAGAGGCAGAGGCATTATGGGACTTGTAGTTTTTCAACAGCTGGATGTCCGCTAATTGCTTATACCTGCTATACACTGTCACTGTACTAACAACATTAGTTGGGAAGGGGTTAACATCTCAGGTGTTCAAGGGGTTAAATGTGTACCTAGCAATGTGTAATGTGTGCTGCTTTTACCAACAGATCTCTTTGCTTTGCAAGGATAAGAAACAGAGAGAGTGTTCCCTCTGTACAGACGGTGTTGATTATCAACACAGGGGTCTGGGCTGTGATTGCACACAGCCAATTAGCAGGTCCCGGCCATGAATCATTGGCCGGGACTTGCTAACAGAATCCTGGTGTGTACAATCACAGTGGGTGTCGGTGGGGGGCGCGCATGCACGCGCCCTAAATCCGGAAACAGGCAGCACTGTACCAGTATGTCACTTTGCCTGCACAGGCCACCCGTCTGCAGTACATTGCGGGTGGGCAGTCCTTAAGTGGTTACATTTTATTTTATCTCCATGTCATACTAATTCTTACTACATCATGCTTCATCAAAAAAAAAAAAAGCTATTGGAAGCATCCTAATACAGCTTCCTGGAGAACAATGTTCCACTGTTTTAGTAAATAGACAATTCCTCTGCCTGTCACATGGTGCATGTAGTAAGTTCCACATTTCATGTGAAACGCTCACATTACTGCAACTATGATGTTTCTTCACTTTCCAACTTACGGTTACATTTCTCTGTGTGACCTTGCACTTGTTTGAGATTTTTCAGCAGATGCAGTAGAACATTTAGATAAACCAAACCAATCAGCAGGCATCTTTGAATAAAAACAAGCAGCAAATTGTCCAACTGCCCTTTATCATCCAAATTTATACATTTCAGTTGACAATTTAGTCTTGTGGAATGGGGTCATTAAAAATGATTAATGTATGGACTGCCTAATGGCCTGTACACACGATCTGAAAATCGGACGAGAGATCGTCTGATTTTCCCCGCTTGCTAATCGCATTGGTAGCTCTAGTAGCAAAATAATAGCTGAAAGTGCTCATACGACAACAAACGATCGCCCTGCTTGCATAACAACGTTGGAGCATGGTGATGTAACGTTGGCATTAGCAGTTTCCGATCATGTACATTCGTTCTCTGACGGGTTTTTTCTTGTACACATTAGATGAAAATCGTATGATTCAGTATCGTACGAGAAAAATTATGGAGTTTGCTCCTTCGAAAATTTTCGTTCTGACTGTTGGGATCAGCTGTAGAAAGAAGTGTACACACCATCTGAAAATCGTACGATTCTTCCTCGGACAATGATTTTCATCCGATTCGTGTGTACGGGCCTTTAGGCTTTACAAATATGTAGCCCTGGTGCTTTATACATGAAAATAGCTGGTACTTATCTTCAAAGGTCAATGCCTGAGGATCAATGGTAGGAGTGTAATACAAAGTTACAGTTTAAATTCCCAAAGTCAAATAGTGAACAAAGGTTTTTTTTCCACACTAGGCCTGTAATGACCCAGACAATGAAAAGGGGATTGGTGCTATTAGTTCTCGTACCCCACCCTTCCATACTGATGTAATGTAGAGAGGCGCTGACACAGATTTCCAGTCATGCAGTATTTAATTAATGAGTTTTACCAGTCTGTGCTATAAAGCTGATCATAAATTAAATGAAGGTTATGACTTTCAATATCTGTTTTAAACTTATGCTGAGAGAAATGAGACACCCAAGAATTATTTAATTCATGTGTAGTCCTACTATGGCAGATAACCCAGCACTATTTACTGTATGTGTGCACACTGCTTATACTACCGCAGACACCCCAATACCATTCATGTATCTTCCTACTACTGAAGACACCCCAATACCATTCATGTATCTTCCTACTACTGCAGACACCCCAATACCATTCATGTATCTTCCTACTACTGAAGACACCCCAGGATCAATCATGTATCTTCCTACTACTGAAGACACCCCAGTTATCATTCATGTATCTTCCTACTACTGAAGACACCCCAGGACCAATCATGTATCTTCCCATTACTGCAGACACCCCAGTACCATTCATGTATCTTCCTACTACTGAAGACACCCCAGTTATCATTCATGTATATTCCTACTACTGAAGACACCCCAGTTATCATTCATGTATATTCCTACTACTGAAGACACCCCAGTTATCATTCATGTATATTCCTACTACTGAAGACACCCCAGGACCAATCATGTATCTTCCCATTACTGCAGACACCCCAGTTATCATTCATGTATCTTACTACTACTGCAGACACCTCAGGACTAATCGTGTATCCACATAGTACTGAAGGCACCTCAGGACCAATCATGTGTCTTACTACTACTAAAGAGACCCCAGGACCAATCATGTATCTTCCTACTACTGCAAACACCCCAGGACCATTCATGTATCTTCCTACTACTAAAGACACCCCAGGAAAAATCATGCATCTTCCTATTACTGCAGACACCCCAGGAAAAATCATGCATCTTCCTATTACTGCAGACACCCCAGTACCATTCATGTATCTTCCTACTACCGAAGACACCCCAGTTACCATTCATGTATCTTTCTACTACTGAAGACTCCCCAGTAGCATTCATGTATCTTCCTACTACTGAAGACACCCCAGGACCAATCATGTATCTTCCTACTACTGAAGACACCCCAGTACCATTCATGTATCTTCCTACTACTGAAGACACCCCAGGACCAATCATGTATCTTCCTACTACTGCAGACACCCCAGTACCATTCATGTATCTTCCTACTGCAAACACCCCAGGACCATTCATGTATCTTCCTACTACTGCAAACACCCCAGTACCATTCATGTATCTTCCTACTACTGCAAACACCCCAGTACCATTCATGTATCTTCCTACTACTGAAGACACCCAGGACCATTCATGTATCCTCCTACTACTGAAGACACCCCAGGACCAATCATGTATCATCCTACTACTACAAACACGCCAGGACCATTCATGTATCCTCCTACTACTGCAGACATCCCAGTTATCATTCATGTATCCTCCTACTACTGAAGACATCACAGTAGCATTCATGTATCTTCCTACTACTGCAAACACCCCAGTACCATTCATGTATCTTCCTACTACTGAAGACACCCCAGTACCATTCATGTATCTTCCTACTACTGCAAACACCCCAGTACCATTCATGTATCTTCCTACTACTGAAGACACCCCAGGACCATTCATGTATCCTCCTACTACTGAAGACACCCCAGGACCAATCATGTATCTTCCTACTACTGCAAACACCCCAAGACCATTCATGTATCTTTTTATTACTAAAGACACCTAAGGACAAATCATGCATCTTCCTACTACTGAAGACACCCCAGTACCATTCATGTAACTTCTTACTACTAAAGACACCCCAGGACCAATCATGCTTCATTCCACTACTGAAAACACCCCAGAACCAATCATGTATCTTCCTAATACTGCAGACACCTCAGGACCAATCGTGTATCTACATACTACTGAAGACACCCTAGGACCATTCATGTATCTTCCTACTACTGCAGACACCCGAGGACCATTCATATATCTTCCTACTACTAAAGGCACCCCAGGACCAATCATGTATTTTCCTACTACTGCAAACACCCCAGGACCATTCATTTATCTTCCTACTACTGAAGACTCCCCAGTTACCATTCATGTATCTTCCTACTACTGAATGTGTGAGTACTTACTCCGGTGACAGAAGTATTATCCAGCACCTCATGCCCTATAGAAATATGTAGTTTGTAGAGGGTATGTGGGATTATCACGGTGCCATAAACAAACAAAACATTTGATAAAATATAAAAGTTTTATTGATCCATGTTAAAAACTCAACAAGAATAAAAGCTGTACATGTATTCTTTTATCAAGCAGAATTTTATAAGAGATGGTCATGACAGAAGTGTGGTCCTGACATGTTTCGCCTGCATAGGCTTCCTCAGGGGAACTACAAACCACCATAAAATTGCACAACCCGGCAACCACCGAGACCCCATGAACCCGTGCATGTCACATAGGGGGAGGAGGCACCGTGCGTCCACAGGGGACATAAACAGTCCAGTTTATTGTGCAAACACTTCAGGATAAGTTTTAGTGTGTGCTTTGTGGATGCCTTGTTAAAGTGGTTGTCAAGTCTATTTAAAAAAAACAAAAACACCGGCAAGAAAAAGTCATAATGAGCTAGCATGCATCGCATACTAGCTCATTATGAAATGCTTACCTTAAAGATCGACAATGTAGCAGTGGTCCCCGAGCACCGTTGTGACCGGCGACATGCTGTGTCCGTCGTCTTCCGGGATCCTGGGCTCCAACCAATCACAGCGCGGACTCCAGCGATGTGATTGGCAGGAGCCGCGCTGACGTCACTCCCGCGCATGTGCATGGGAGCCGTCATTTATGGCACACTTAGTGTAGAAACGGCCCAGTTGGGCCGTTTCTTCACTGTGCATGTGCCGATGACGTCGGCACATGCAAATAGAGGGAATATCTCCTGAACGGTGCAAGTTTAGGAGATATTCCTGGGCCCTACAGGTAAGCCTGAATATAGGCTTACCTGTAGTGTAAAGTGGTTGTCATGACTTGACAACCACTTTAAAGCGGAGTTTCATCCCAAAGTGGAACTTCCGCTTTAAGTGACAGTGACCCCCTGACATACCAAAATTGGCATGTCATTTTTTTTTTTTTTTGGGGGGGGGGATACCTGGTTTTTACAGGTACCCAGCTCCCACTTCCTCCCCTGGCATTGTGACGCTAGAAGGAAGCTCACCTCTCCCCTCTCCCTCCCGGCAATCCTCTGGGACATGTCACAGGACCACAGGAGCTCTTATTACTGCAGACACCACATCGGCTCTTATTGCAGCAGACATCCCAGGAGCTTTTATTGTAGCAGACACCCCAAAAACTCCTATTGCAGCAGACACCCTCAGAGTTTTTATTACAGCAGACACCCCTAGGGCCCATTCACACCTGAGCGTTTTGTAGCTTAAATATGCCTGAAGCCTGAAGCTACAAAACGCTGGAGGGGAAAAATCAATGATTCTCTATGGAGATGGTTCACATCTCCACTCAAAAACCCCTGAAACCGAACGCCTGAAGCTCAAACTACTCCCGAAAGTATTTTTGTCGTGCGAATCGGGCATATTCCGGCATTTCTGGCCAATTTGTATTGCCATTCTATCAATGTAAAAGCATCAGTCGTGCGTATTAGCATGACATCGGTGTTTGCAAATGCGCAACGTTGAGCTACAAAACGCTTCAAAAACGTGTCGCTCAGGTGTGAATGCAGCCTAAAAGTTCAACGTGTAGCAGACATATCCAGGGCTATCATCACAGCAGAGACTCTATTAGCTCATATTGTAGCAGACACCTAAAGAACTTTTATTGTAGCAGCAACCCCAGGCACTCCCATTGTAGAAGATACCCAGGAGCTCCTATCTTAGCAAACACCCCAGGAGATCCTATTGTAGCAAACACCTCAGGATCTTTTATTGTAGTAGACAACCCATGAGCTCTAGTTGCAGCAGCCACCTAGGAAGCCTATGCTGTAGTAGACATCCCAGGAGTTCATATCATAACTGACACTTTATTATTGCAACAGATACTCCAGGAGCTCTTATTGCAGAAGACCCCAGGAGCTCATTTTGTAGCAGACACCCCAAGAGTCTTACTGCAGCAGAAACCCCAGGAGCTCTTATTTTTGCTAACACCCCTGAAACCCTTATTGCAGCAGACACCCAAAAAGCTCATATTATAGCAGACACTACAGGAGCTTTTATAGCAGCAGACACCCAAAGAACTCCTGTTACTGTAGACACCCCAAAAACGTATGTTGCAACAGACACCCAAGGAGCTCTTATTATTGCAGACACCCCAGAAGCTTATGTTGCAACAGGCACCACAGGAGCTAATATTGTAGCACACAACCCAGAAAGTGATATCATAACTGACATCCCAAGGGCTGTTATTGTAGCAGACACACAAGGAGCTGTTATTGTTCCAGACACACCAAAAGCCTATGTTACAACAAATATCCCAGGGGCTCTTATTGCAGCAGACAACCCAGAAGCTGATATCATAGCTGACATCTCAGGCCTATGTTACAACAGACACCCCAGGATCTCATATTGTAGTTCTCACTCCAGGAGCTCATATTGTAGTAGTAGGCACTCCAGGAGCCCATATTATAGTTCTCACTCCAGAACAGTGTTGCCAACCGCCAGTAAATTTACTGACAGTTTGTAAAAATCAGTGATTTTTACAACTGTCTCTAAATATCAGGGTCTGATAATTTGTCATGCTTTGCTGACTTTTTAAGTGTAAACCAGGCAAACTACTTGATATAGGTATTGTCAGTGTTTCCATGTTGTGTTTAAATATCAATTGTCTTAGTTTTTAATAGGAGTTCAGTTATTTTTCAGGTTGCCAGTAAAAAATGTGCTCCGCCAGTAAATTTTCCATGTTTTGCCAGTAAAAAACACTGGGGGAGGTTGGCAACACTGCTCCAGAAGCTCATATTGTAATAATCACTCCAGGAGTTCATATTGTAGTAGTAGGCACTCCAGGAGCCCATATTATAGTTCTCACTCCAGAAGCTCATATTGTAATAATCACTCCAGGAGCTCATATTGTAGTAGTAGGCACTCCAGGAGCCCATATTATAGTTCTCACTCCAGAAGCTCATATTGTAATAATCACTCCAGGAGCTCATATTGTAAGTAGTAGGCACCAGTGGCGGCTGGTGAAGTTTTAGGATGGGGGGGGGGCGCCAGGCCCCGCCCTTCCTTTTTGACCCATCCTACATCTAATAAGCCCCACCCCTTATAGAACCCACCCACTCTGTCCCCAGTATTCCACATATTGTGTCAGGAGTACACAGCTCAGCATCACAGGACACAGTATACATCTTAGCATCACAGGACACAGTATACAGCTCCAATATCACAGGACACAGTATACAGCTCAGTATCACAGGACACAGTATACAGCTCAGCATCACAGGATACAGTATACAGCTCAGCATCACAGGACACTGTATACAGCTCAGCATCACAGGACAGAGTATACAGCTCAGCATCACAGGACACAGTATGCAGCTCAGCATCACAGTATACAGCTCAGCATCACAGGACACAGTATACAGCTCAGCATCACAGGACACAGTATACAGCTCAGCATCACAGGATACAGTATACAGCTCAGCATCACAGGATACAGTATACAGCTCAGCATCACAGGACACTGTATACAGCTCAGCATCACAGAACACAGTATACAGCTCAGCATCACAGGACAGAGTATACAGCTCAGCATCACAGGACACAGTATGCAGCTCAGCATCACAGGATACAGTATACAGCTCAGCATCACAGGGCACAGTATACAGCTCGGCATCACAGGACACAGTATACAGCTCAGCATCAAAGGACACAGTATACAGCGCAGCATCACAAATGGGGTATATAGCAGCCAGTATCACATCACAGGACACAGTATAGAGCCCCAGCATCACAGGTGGGGTATATAGCAGCCAGTATCACAGGACACAGTATAGAGCCCCAGCATCACGGGTAGGGGTATATAGCAGCCAGTATCACAGGTAGGGTAAATTGCAGCCAATATCACAGGTGGGGGTAAATTGCAGCCAGTATCACAGGTGGGGTAAATTGCAGCCAATATCGACGTTAAATGGGATGGACACTATGACCGACGATATATGGGGATGGGCACTACGACCCCGAGATATGACACAGGACACTATGACCGACGATATATGGGGTGGACACTACGACCCCGAGATATGACACAGGA
>BLSH010166726.1:1263220-1276682 GCA_018402905.1 Glandirana rugosa | reverse complement strand
GACCGTAATAAAGGGACCCACAATGGGAGGAAAAGGCCCTAGGATCAGTGGGAAGAGGGAAGGGCCCTGGCCAGAGGTCAGGGGGGCCCTTCATAATTTCTTGCACCATTGCCTGAAGGTTCTAGTTACGCCTCTGCCCAACAGTTTGCACAGCACTCTACATTATAGAAGGAGACAGTACAGTTACAATACAATTCAATACAAGTGGGTTAGCCCTGCTCCTGAGAGCTTACAGTCTGATAAGGAGGGGCACATCGTACAAAAGGTATTAACTGTGAGGGATGAGCTGATGGGAGAATTAAAAGTTCAGTTGTTAGGTGGAGGTGGAATAGACTTCACAAAGAGATTTCAGTGATCACCCAAAAGTAGACAGAGTGGGGAATAGACAGACAATTTTGGGTAGAGAGTTCCAAAGGATGGGAGAAGCTCTGGAGAAGCCCTGGAGATGAGCAAGTGAAAAGGAGACAAGGGCGCTAGAAAGCAGGCGGCCTTGGGAAGGTATGAATGTTATGAGCTCAGTTTTAGAAAGATTGAGCATGAGGAAGTGGGGCAACATCCATGCTGATATGTCAATTAGTAAGTTAGTAATGAGAGAGGAGATTGAAAGAGTGAGGTGAGTAGAGAGATAATTTGGGTGTCATCAGCATAGAGATAATATTGGCGTTTATTAAATGACCAAGGGAAGAGGTATAGATAGAGAAGGAAGGGGTCCCAGGACGGAACCTTGGGGTTCCTCTATAGAAAGACGAAGTGGAGAGGAAGAGACAATTGTAGGCAACACTGAAGAAACACTGTGATAGGTAGGGGGAAAGTCAGGAAAGAGCAGAGTGAGCTGATGGGAGAATTAAACGTTCAGTTGTTAGGTGGAGGTGGAATAGGCTTCACAAAGAGTTTTCAGGGATCACCCAAAAGTAGACAGAGTGGGGGATAGACAGACCATTTTGGGTAGAGAGTTCCAGGGGATGGGAGAAGCTCTGGAGAAGATGAGCAAGGGAGAAGGAGACAAGGGCGCTAGAAAGCAGGAGGTCTTGGGAGGGTATGAATGTTATGAGCTCAGTTTTAGAAAGATTGAGCTTGAGGAAGTTGAGCAGCATCCATGCTTATATGTCAATTAGTAAGTTAGTAATGAGAGAGGAGATTGAAGGGGTGAGGTGAGGAGTAGAGAGATAGATTTTGGTGTCATCAGCATAGAGATAATATTGCAGTTTATTAAGTGACCAAGGGGAGAGATGGATAGAGAAGAGAAGGGGTCCAAGGACAGAACCTTGGGGGTCCTCTATAGAAAGACAAAGTGGAGAGGAAGAGACAATTGTAGACAATACTGAAGGAACACTGTGATAGGTGGGGGAAAGTCAGGAAAGAGCAGAGTGTAGTAGCACCTCCAAGCAGGTGTAAGCCTTTAGTGAGCTTCTAATACTATCCATCAAACATTGCAGATCAGAACTTTCACTGCATTTACCATATTATGAATTCTGTGTAACTCACTGGAGCCAGAATCCCGAGGTTGCCCAAATGACCACTGGAAATATACTTTCTGTAGGTACCAATCTCTCCCTTTTGTGTGTCACCAATTACAATCACATTTCCAAAGCAGGTTTCAACCGGGTGGTGTAGGGAACCCCTATAGTACTGACTTTTTATCTTACATCAAGCTTTCTGTATGTGCCATCAAGCAGCCTGAGGGGATGTGTTGGGGCATATTGGTCTTCTATAACAAGCAGGGACTGTAAGAATGGGGACTGGGACTGGGGTGATATGATGCACTATAGCTATGTTTGGAAGAAAAATTGCAGTACTGAACAGGAAGGCCAGGGTGTCCCTGTATACATTTCAAGGGTTCATTTTCAATTCTGTACCCAACTAAAAGCTCTCCTGTAGTTTTTGCTGGCAGAGGTGTTCTGCTCTCTAAACATAAACAATTAACTATCAGTTTGTGAAGCCCAGAGGGCTATGATTATGGTAATGAGCGGATCTTCTAAAGCTAGCCATACATACATATTTTTTTTGTTCAACCAGGAGGATGAATGAAAAATAAAAACGAACATACTCCTCTATTCACTTTAATACAGTTTTTTCTTTATTTTTATATTAATAGGGCTATTATGATTTACAAGCTGCGGCCTTGTACTGTTTGCTATTGTACAACATTTGTAGAACTGTACATAAGGGGTCTCCAAACTTTCTAAGCAAAGGGACAGTTTACTGCCCTTCAGGCTTTAGGGGGGCTGGACTGTGGCCAGTGGGTGGAAAAAATGCCCCAGCATCAGTGCCCCATCATTGAGAAACAGTGCCCGATTGTTGGTATTAATGGGTGCCCCATCATCAAGCAAAGGGCCACATCTGGCCCCCAGGCCACAGTTTGGAGACCACTGCTCTACATGATCACCTGGAGTTTTTCAGCAATCCCTGACAGATAAAATAGTGGCAGTTTTAAGATTCTACCAGGTACAACAGCAGTTGGCAGTGAGGCTCCCATTGTGCAAGCAATGTAAGACTAGGGTTGCCACATCATCCCTTTAATCCAGGACACATATGAATTACACAGGTTCTGAGGCTAATTGAATGCAGATAAGGCAACATGTGAGTTTAATTACCACCTTAATCAGCCACAGAACCTGTGTAATTCATGTGTGTCCTGGATTAAAGGGATGATGTGGCAACCCTATGTAAGACCCCTTTATAAAGAAAACAATGTAATTTGTGCTGTGTGCAAGGCAAAGTAACAAGTTCAGTTTATAGCTGGTCTCCACAGCAGCCTATACTTCCCAGTCATTCACTGTTCACCATCAGGAATAAGGAAAAGAAGCCCTGTGCAAGCTCCAAGTCAGTGTTAATTGTGGCCTGAGCAGCCAGCTGACAAGTATCAATGCTGTCGCATAGGAGGAAAGTCAGTAAGTCATATGCTTAGCTATACCCAGAAGTATGAAATATTTCTCTTCATTCCTGTTGGGGAATGGAGTGACTGCAGGGGTAGCCAAAGAAGCAACTCCCCTTAGGCCCCATCCACACTTGCGAATGGGGATGTGTGTGATTGCATGTGGGAACCTCAGTGGGAGTTCTCAGTGATTAGCTGCAGGAGGAATCGCATTGAAAGAAATTGGAGGGTGACAGCCTCCGCAGCTAATCGCGTATGGAGTAATTATCTGCGAGTTGTCAGGATTAGCTGCGGAAGGCACCCCCACTGAAAGCAATGGGAGGCTGCATCCAGGGCTGCAGGTGATTGGCCCTGGACGCAGACTTTCTGCGTCCAGGGTCAATCCGTTTAGCTGCGGAAACTATCAGGTTTCCATTGTTTTCAATTGGGCTGCCTCCTGCAGCTAATCACCAGGAACCCTTACTGGGTCTTCCGCATGTAATGAACATATATATCAGTGTAGCGCAGAAAATAAATAGTGATTAACAACACACCAAAACTAAATTTGACACATTAATAATCATCAGTGTGAGGTTAGTATAACACAACAGAATCTATTAATAAAATGTGATTATAGACAAACCAAAAAATAAGTGTGTGTGTGTGTGTGTGTGGGTGTATATATATATATATATATACACTATAAAGTCCACATTGAGTGATAATATCTTCAATATATCCAGTGCCTGATTATAAAATTCCGTGACAATCCTCCACCAGATGAAATGCCTGCTCACCTCAGTATAAATGAAAGACAGCTTTATCTCTCCTCTTAACTCGGATAGATGGTTCAAATCCTCCTTTCCACCTCTCTGGGCAATAGGACTCTCGTTCTCACCAGTCTCTGTGTGAGTATAAGACAGCATTTTGTTTCCTCTCAACCCAGGTGATTG
Source organism: Glandirana rugosa (assembly GCA_018402905.1). Taxonomy (NCBI): domain Eukaryota; kingdom Metazoa; phylum Chordata; class Amphibia; order Anura; family Ranidae; genus Glandirana; species Glandirana rugosa. The sequence continues at coordinate 1,272,875 of BLSH010166726.1, read as the reverse complement.
ATTCTACTCCTCCTCTCCTCTCCAGAGAACAAACTCCAGTCCACCTCACAAGCAGCGAGTACAACAACATCACAAAGCTCATTTCTTCCCCTTTGAGGAGTAGAATCAATCGCCTGGGTTGAGAGGAGAATAAGTGCTTTCTTATGTAACCTGCTGTAAGTGCTGTCATAAAACCTTCCAGCGACCAACCCTCTGAAGCTCAATTGGTCAAGAGGCCACCTGTCAACACCCCTTTGATCCCAAAGAAAAGAGAGATGCCAAGGACAGTTTGATAGTTCTCTTTTTTCCATAAAACAACAAACATCTGACAAGTTTGAGAACCATCATCGACCAAGCTCTGTTCAACCCAAGGACATTGATTGCAAGTATCTTTCCTCCTTAATTCTACCTTACCTCTTTGTTGCTCTATATTGTCTTTATTGCTTTGAAACACCTTTTTTTTCTGTAAATATTATATTTGCACCAATTTTTATTTTACCTTATTATTAAACCTTGTCCCTAAGTTCTTAATGTAAGCTATAACCGAACCTGTCCCTTGAAGAGTGCTACTGTCTAGAATAAGGCCTCTGGGCAGACCTGTCTGTGGTGACAGTGTGTGTTCTAAAATCATAATTGGTATTGCTAAAGATACGAGTCCCTCCTGCTCGGTCCAAAAGAGGAAGTGATAGCAGTTAAAGGGTTAATTGCTTAAATTAGCCCTGTGACATTCGCTTTCAGGCTGCTGGCACCTAGATTGTGGTCCTGCAAGCTGGAAAATCTTTGTGCTGGATGCAGCTGAGAGTGGCATTGTTACGTTAGTGACAAGCACGGTGTGAGGTTGGTCATTCCTTTGTCACGAGTTAGTAAGGAGGGCAGGGATCTGATACCGGCGTTCGTCACATGCAAATCTGCGAAATGCTAAAAGCACTAAAAATACATAGGTGTGACATCAGGCCTTAGTGACTCCATATGATTAGACACATAGTAACTGTTTCCTTATATAGCTGGTACATATCACAGGGCGAAAGATATCCTCTACTTTACAAATGTGCCTGGAGAGTTTACTGAAAATATGAAGAACAAAGGATCGCTTTAATCTCTGAGTGTGAGTTTTATAATCTGTGTCTATATAAAAGCTAAGAAGAATTGTTACTCTAACTGCCATAGCACATGTCCTACTCTCCAAATATTATGACATAACCAAGTCTAAGACAATAAGGGCGGGTGAGGCTGATTGAAACCAGAAAGGCCAAAGTTGTATCAGTATGCTGTTCTCTGCCAAATGTCAGAAACTGATGGGCATACCCCATTGTGATGCACTCTAGAGAGCATGCAGCTCAGTACAAGATTGGGTAGTGCACATTCTGTAATGCATACCATTGGCTGGCAGTAATCATTTTATTCTGTCTTTGTTAGCATAATCAAAATGTGTTTAATGTTATGTTTGCCATGAAGGCAGAGGCACAGAAAAGGAGTAGATGACAACTCCCTGTGTTGTTCTTAGGCTGCTGAGGGTTTCCGATGATTTTGATGCTTTCAGTGAACAGGTAGTTCAATTACAAAGTGATTATAAAGTGTGGGGCCCTGAAGCAAAATATGAGCAAAGCCCCAATCATATTTCAAAAGAAAACCCTCTAACAGAGCTGTTCAACCTTTTAGCTGTTTATTTTTAAAGGAGAAGTTTGGGGTTATAAAAAAAAAAACAAAAAAAAAATACTCAGCTCTATGCTGCAGCATTTGTGTGATGCTGCAGCTGTCCAACACTAGCTCTAAGACTGAGAACTGAGCAATCACATGATGGCTGATCGCTCAGTTCACGGTCTATTCAGAGCGGAGAGCAGTGACTATTAGTCACTGCCAGTGGCAGCTGGTGGGTTTTTTTCTGGGGGAGGTATGGCAAACAACCACCCCCCCTGTTGGTTGGTCAGTCCCACCCCCCCCCCCCGCGGCACTTACCCCATCGGTTGCGGGCGCGCAGTGGGCTTCTACGGGCAGCAGGCTCCTATGGGCAGCGGGCTTCTATGGGCGGCAGCTCTTGTGTCTTCTCTGTGGTGCGTCCTTCCTCCTCCCTCTCTCCACCATGCGGCTTATCCCTCCTCTTCCTAGGCGTCCAATAGGATCACCTGCCCTTTCAGCTAATCGGGTTGCTGGGAGGAGGATCAGTGAGGCGATAGCGAATATTCATTTGCTAGTGTCACACAACTGGGTGGGATGCGGGCACAGTACTCTGCTCCCCGAGCCCACCCTATTTTGAAGCATATTACAGCCTCTGGCTCTAATCACGTGCTTCAAAAAATCACTTCCCCCCCTATTGGAATCCATAGTCCGGCACCCTGTATGTAGTTCAGGGGGCCGGAAGCATGGATGGGAGGGTGGCACCCGTGCGCCCCTAATGGACGGACTGCCACTGGTCACTACTCTCCACTCTGCATTTCCAGCATCACTGGAGTGCCGGGTGCAGCTGGCTTTGGCTCTCAGACACATGCTGAGAGCTGGATCCAGCTGTGAATCAGGCAATAGGGTGGATCCTGACAATATTGTCAGGGTCCTTCCAGATCCCGGAGCAGCTCTGTGATGTCAGCTGATTCTGGGTCACAGGAGAACACAAGTAAGTGTAGCACTCTTTTATTCAACAGATGAACATTTTTTGTTCTAATAATTCTGCTATGGACTAGAACTAGAACAAAAACAACTCAAAGGGACTATATTTGGCCCCCAGAAACTCATGGGCCAAATAACTGTCTCTCTCTCTCTGCAATTCCTGTCAACGCATTCACTTTCAGCATCAGAACACTTTCAGTACCCAAAGCTACCAGCACCAAGCTCCTGCCAATAAATGTAATAAGGTTATAATGCTGAAGGTAAGAATAAAGCTGACCATACAAAGTTTGTTATTTTCCATTTCTCCTGCCGAATAGTTTCCTTCATCCACAGATATGATCAGCAGGCTGAAAATAGGAAAATATATACATCTTTCTTACACAGGTTAGTTAGCATAGGTGTTAGGAGGTCTAGTTTTAAGGCTAGTTAGATTTATAGCCGGAATTCCTGATACAGGGCCTGTGTGTTCACACCAGAACAGGGTGTGGAAAACCCACGTTCCATGCATGTTTCCAGCACCATGCTCAAAACGTGATCTGCAGTGTGTGTCAATGCAATACTAATAACACCCCAAACACAGTGCGTTTAGCTGCACAGAAGTACCATGTGATCTGGTTGCAGTGCATTTATAAAGTGCATTTATATACTTTTGGTGTGGTGCAGTGCAATTTCTGCCCATTCAAATGAATAGGCTAAAAACACACTGCACTCAAATCGCATAGGAATTGTACGGGAGCACAAGCGTGTTCCTTTGCAATTTGTGGTGTGAACTGGCCCTAAAACATCTCTCCATGGGCACTGAACTGTCAATACTCAACAATCCTAAATACTGCAGGGCAACCAAAACAAAGCATGTGTAACAAATACAAGGGTTCTTGAAAACTTTTCTGCACTTTTTTAAACTCTAATAACCGGTTCCCGACCTGTTCGCGTACATTTACAGCTGCAGAGTGGCTGGATAGCGCGAATCGCCTTTTATAAACGGCGGCTCGCATGTGCGTGGCTAGCGGGTGGGAGCGCGATGCCGGCAGCACGATCTCGTGCCCGCCGCACTCACCAGTAGTTTGGCTGCGGCTCAGGCAGACTCGATGTCCGTCGGTGACCCGCGATCGCCTGGCACAGAAAAAAAACGGGGATCCGCCAATGTAAACACGGCGGTTCCCCGCTCTGTCAGGTGGCATGTAAGAGATCTCCTGATCCCTGTCAGTGGGATCAGTTAGATCTCTTATGCCCCTGGCAGCCCAGCCCCCTCACAGTTAGGACATGCCTAGGGAACACAGTGAACCCCTAGATCACCCCCTGCAGGTTAACCCCTTCACTGCCAATGACATTTATACAGTAATCAGTGGCTATTTAAATTTGTGATCGCTGTATAAATGTCATTGGCCCCAAAAAGTGTCAAAAATGTCCAACATGTCCACTGTAATATAACAGTCCCGATAAAAATTGCAGATCGCCGCCATTTCTAGTAATAAAATAGTAAAAACGCCATAAACAAATTCTTATGGTTTGTAAACGCTGCAACTTTTGCGCAAACCAATCAATAAACACTGATTGCAATTTTTTTTACCACAAATATGAGGAAGAATATATATTGGCCAAAACTGATGAATAAATTTGTTTTTTGGATTTGTATTTTAGCAAAAAGTAAAAAATGTTGTTTTTTTTTTCAAAATTGACGCTCTTTTTTTGTTTATAGCGGTGATCAGAAGTGACGCAGAGGGGATCAAATACCACCAAAAGAAAGCTCTATTTGTTTGAAAAAAAGGATGCCAATTTTGTTTGGGTACAATGTCGCACGACCGTGCAAATGTCAGTTAAAGCGACGCAGTGCCGAATCGCAAAAAGTGCTCTGGTCCTACAGTGGGAAATCCTTCCGGGGCTGAAGTGGTTAAATATAAAAAAAATGAGGAAACTTTTTGAAGAACCGTGGTAGAAGCTCAGAAATATAGAACATTGTTGCAGTTAGAAAAAAAGAGTTCATTTGTTTTCAGATTGCAGGGTTCTTGGCAAACACATGCTGCCTAGTCACATGTTAGAGAACAGTCGTTTTATCAAGGGTGTTTCCTCTTTTCCAGTAAATTGAAAGTGAAATGGAGCAGACCTACTGCACACGCTGTGATACTAGACAAAATTCAGTCTAACCAACAACCAGCAGCTTTATGAAGAACACAAGGGACAATTACCAACAGCAACCAAACAGCAACCAAACAGCAAACATTGGGGGAAATGTATCAAAATTGGAGCGGACAGAATTTGAAATAGCTGTACAAGGCAACCAATTTGCTTCTCTTTCATTTTCAAAGCTTAACTGAACAAGCTGAAGATAGAAGCTGATTAGTTGCCACGCACAGCTCCTCCAGATTCTGTCTGCACTAGTCTTGATAAGTTTCCCCCATTGTTGTGTTAAAGCGTAACTCAACTTTTGTGGAGTTGTGGAACCTGGTATTGTGAGTAACACGGTTTACGAACGTTTTGCAATACAAGCAGTGTTTTTTTTATAAATCCTGACTCGGTTTGCAAGCGCTGTCATGCAAAACGAGCAAGATTCAATCCCCTGTGCATGCAATACCATATGTAGAAAGAGGTGCAGGGGCGCTGGTGAGGCTCGGAGACACTCGGAAACACTTGGAAATACCGAAAGTGTCAACATTTCCCAAGTGTTTCCGAGCCTCACCAACGCACCCGCACCTCTGGCCACATACAGTACTGCATACACCAGCGCCCCTGCACCTCTGGCCACATACAGTACTGCATAGACAAGCAGTCATTGTGGAACAAATCATCTGAGTTTCCATTTTTTCCTATGGGGAAATTTGCTTTCATATACAAGTGCTTTGGATTACACACATTCTCCTGGAACGGATTATGCTCGTAATCCGAGGTTCCATTGTATTACCTTTCCTTTTCAATCTGCACTTCTGTAATTTTCTGTAAAATGCAATGTAATATGTGTACCTGGAAGAGTTCTGTACATAGAATGTTTACAGAATGCCCCCCAGAAACATAATTTCCTGCTTGTTTGAATGGCTCACTGATTTTTCCCAGAAGTCTGCACTGAGATATAAGTTAGATATCAGGCATCTCCTGAAACAAAAATTGTCATTTTTGGTGAGATATTCACAATAGGAAATCACTTCTAAAGGGATGCAGACCCTGCAATTTTCCTCATTGGAGCCCTGCAGATGAAGCAGCTGGTTTATAATTAAGAAACCACTCCCATTAAATTCACTTACCACAAAGACAAACACACAGGGATTTATTCAGAATAGCAAAAGGTAGGAATATGCAACAAAGTTTGTTAAAATCCTTGTAATGTACATAGATCACCCAGAGGGGAATGTTTTTTTTCTCAACAAAAGTGGAGTTACTCTTTAACTGATTTATTGAGTTGCTGCATTTTCATATCTACATAAAAAATCCCTTTTTAAAAAACCATATTCAGGGATAGACTTTCACTTCACTTTCAAGTCAGAGTGACTAAGAATAAGAGGGGGAGCTGCCTAGAGTATTCTGAGGGCCCTGACCAATCCCCAACTTGGATTAGCAGGGGGCAGGCCCCTTCAAATACTCAGGGTCAGCCCAGCTGGGGAGGAGTTGTTCGGGTGGATGCTGGAGGAGATGGAGTGTTAGGCTGTCGTGGCCTTGGAGGGAGCTCTCCAGTCTGGGGGGGTGACCTTGGGCCTGGGCTCGGTTGCGAAGGGGCCTTTCCAGGAGGAACAAGGAACAACCAAGAGGACTGGGAGGCACGCCTGAAAAGATTGGGATGGAGCAGTCTGGGATGGGTGCAGAGCCAGTAAGCAGGACTGTGGTGGCACGGGCAGTGGAAAGAGGCAGCTGCAGCCAGGAGGGCTGGCAGGGCCTGAAGAGGTGGTGCTGGGAGTAGTAGCCACATGAGGGACAGCTAGCACTAAGAACTACTACCATTTTTTGCTGCACCATAGGGGGCCTGTGGTCCCTGCCTGCAGAGGGCATTTGCTTTGGGCCTGGCTGAGCCAGTGTCACCCAACCACAGTGCTAGCTGGCCCTGGGAGTGATAGTCGGCAAGCAAGTGTATGTGCTGGAGGTGAAAAGAAGAGGATGTATATACCAGAGGCGTGCATAGTGGTGTAGTGAATAGCACTTTCGCCTGGCAGCAAAAGGGCTGCTGGTTTGAATCCCAACCACGACACTACCTGCCTGGAGTTTGCATGTTCTCCCTGTGCCTACATGGATTTCCTCTGGGTACTCTTCCCACACTCTAAAGACATGCTGGTAGGTATATTGGATCCTGTCTAGATTGGCCCTAGTATATGTATGAATGTGAGTTAGGGACCTTAGATTGTAAGCTCCTTTGAGGGTAGGGACTGATGTGAATGTACAATACATATTCTGCGTAAATTGACAGCGCTATATAAGTACCTGAAATAAATAAATATAGTTCTGTCCATAAATTTCCTATCTTCAATCAAGTGGGCATCCCATATGCTCCCCATCCCCATCTGAGTTCTATTCCCCTGATAAAACAAAACAAAGTACAAGGACTGTTTCTTGACTGAAGTTTGTCTGGAAATTCATATGCCTGGCTGTTCAGGGTGGGACGGACCACAATCACCAGCAGGGTGGTACCGCTACACTTACTTTTGAGGAGTGCTTTTTTTTTTCCTTTCTGAGACTGGAGCTTAGCGTATCAATGTCAGGGTATCCCTCCTATATACTTCATCAGCCTTCCTTCTAATTCCCTAATCCCTCCTAGCAAAGCTATGTTAACCATGTTAAAATATGTAAAACACAGATGAGACTCATCTCTCCTCTGCAGCCTAACATCACTGAATTCATTCCATGCACCAGTGCAGGAGAGAGAAGTGTCATGTAGGAAGGATGAACTAAAACAGACCCCATAGATCCGATTCTAAGCTCAGAATAAGGTCAAATATTGAAAGAGGCAGCTCTTAAAATAGCCATTATTCCAAAAAAAGTATAATGGAAAGTGTTATTACCTGTATCAAGATGATGAAAAAGATATTTCATGCACTTTAGAACACGTGCACCAGTAGGTACACAGCCCAACCTAAAGTGATGTTGGAACTCCTAAAGCCAATGGAGCATGATACACATTTACAAAGCACATAGCTTCTTTTAAATGTACCCCATAGACCCACTGGCCAGTACAAAAGACTTATATAGTCCGTGTCTAATAAAAAAGTAGTAAGTCACCTTTTTTTGTGGAAGCTATGTGTTGTGCCAAGGCTCCTCTCTACTGTACAGTAGAGAGTCATGTAATGTAAGAAGGATGAACTAAAATAGACACCATAGATCAGATTCTCAGCTCAGAATAAGGTCAACTATTGAAAGAGGCAGCTCTTAAAATAGCCATTATTCCAAAAAAAGTATAATGGAAAGTGTTATTACCTGTATCAATCTGATGAACAAGATATTTCATGCACTTTAGAACATGTGCACCAGCCCAACCTAAAGCGAGGTTGAAAGTCCTGAAACCAGTGGAGCATGATACACATTTACAAAGCACATCACTTCTTTTAAACGTACCCCATAGACCTGCTGGCCAGTACAAGACGTATATAATCTGTGTCTAATAAAAAAGTAGTAAGTCACTTTTTTTGTGAAAGCTACATGTTGTGCCAAGGCTCCTCTCTACTGTACAGTGTTTAAAAAGGGCATAGAAAGGCTATGGATAGAGTGGTTAAAATAAAATTCCAACCTAAACCTAACTAGGCTTACAAATGTCCCTTCCTCCCTCCTAACACCTATGCTGGCTATCCTGTGTAAAAAAAGATGTAGAGCGGGTAAAATAAGAATTTAACACGTTACCATTTTCCTAGGTAAATATATTTGTTGGTAATAATAGCTTCAAGATGCCTCCTGTATGGAGAAACTAGTCGCATGCATTGCTCAGGTGTGGTTTTGGCCCATTCTTCCTCAGTCTTTAAATCTTGATGGTTTCTGTGGGCCCCTTCTATGAACTCTGATCTTTAGTTCTATCCTTAGATTTTCTATTGGATTCAAGTCGGGTGATTGGCTGGACCATTCTAGTAGCTTTATTTTCTTTCTTTGAAACCAATTGAGAGTTTCCTTGGCTTTGTGTTTGGGATCATTGTCTTGCTGAATTGTCCACCCTCCTTTCATCTGCATCATCCTTGTAGATGGCAGCAAATTTTTATCAATAAATGTCTTGGTACATTTTTCCATTCATCCTTCCTTCCTTCAAAGACATGAAGTTTGCCAGTACCGTATGCTGAAAAACAGCTCCACACCATGATGTTCCCACCTCAGAACCTCACTTTTGGTATGGTGTTTTCGGGGTGATGTGCAGTACCGTTAAACCTTCAAACATGATGTGTATTATGGCATCCAAAGAATTCAATTTTGGTCTCATCTGACCAGACTATGTTCTCCCAGTATTTCCCAGGCTTGTCTAAATGTTGCGTAGCAAACTTTAAACAAGCTTCAACATGCTTTTTCTTCAGCAATGGAGTCTTGCGTGCATAGAGGCCATGGCGTTTGAGTGCATTGCTTATTGTTTTCTTTGAAACAATTGTACCTGCTAATTCCAGATCTTTATGAAGCTCTCCACTAGTGGTCCTTGGCTCTTAGACAACTCTTCTGATAATTCTTTTCAAGACTCTGTCAGAAATCTTGTGAGGAGCACCTGGTCGTTGCCAGTGTATGGTGAAATTATGTTCTTTCCACTTCCAGATTATGGCCCAACAGTACTCACTGGAACATTCAGAAGTTTAGAAATCCTTCTATAACCAATGCCATCAGTATGTTTTGCATGACTACCGTAACCAATATCTTCCTAAAGATTTGAAGACTTACAAGGTCACTCATGACAACCCGGTATTAGACCTTCACCTTTCTTGTATTAAAGTGGTATGTGACCGTTGCTGGTCCACGAGGAGTGTTCTAAAGACTGTCTCAGAACTTTTCTTAATAGTCTTCTCAACAGATTCTCGGTTCCTGGTGATCACCTCTCGAAGTATTTCTAGACCTTAATCGTCCATGTTAACAAAGTTTCTTTTGTTATTCGTTACGTGAGTTTGCGGTACCGGAGATACGTGCGTTCTGAGGTAAC
>BLSH010166726.1:1239229-1257168 GCA_018402905.1 Glandirana rugosa | reverse complement strand
CACCTCATGGCAAAGAGAATTGTTGCTCTACATAAAGATGGCCTAGGCTAAAAGAAGATTGCCAAGACCCTGAAACTGAGCTGCAGCACAGTGGCCAAGACCGTACAGGGGTTTAACAGGACAGGTTACACTCAGAACAGGCCACACCATGGTGGACCAAAGAAGTTGAGTGCACGTGCTCCGTGTCATATCCAGCAGTTGTCTTTGCGAAATAGATGTATGAGTGCTGCCAGCATTGCTGCAGAGGTTGAGGGGGTGAGGGGTCAGCCTGTTAGTGCTCCGATCATACGCTGCACACTACATCAAATTGGTCTGCATGGCTGTCATCCCAGAAGGAAGCCTCTTCTAAAGATGATGCACAAGAAAGCTGGCAAACAGTTTGCTGAAGACAAGCAGACTAAGGACATGGATTACTAGAGTCATGTCCTGTGTTCTGATGAGACCAAGATAAACTTATTTGGTTCAGATGGTGTCAAGCGTGTGTGGCGGCAACCAGGTGAGGACAAAGACAAGTGTGTTTTGCCTAAAGTCAAGCATGGTGGTGGGAGTGTCAGGGTCTGGGGCTGCATGAGTGCTGCCAGGACAGGGGAGTTACAGTTCATTGAGGGAACCATGAATGCCAACATGTACTGTGACATACTGAAGCAGAGCATGATCCCTCCCTTAGGAGACTGGGCCGCAGGGCAGTATTCCAACATAACGACCCCAAACACACCTCCAAGATTACCACTGCCTTGCTAAAGAAGCTGAGGGTAAAGGTGATGGACTGGCTAAGCATGTCTCCAGACCTAAACCCTATTGAGCATCTGTGGAACATCCTCAAATGGAAGATGGAGGAGTGCAAGGTCTGTAACATCCACCAACTCCGTGATGTCTTCATGGAGGAGTGGAAGAGGACTCCAGTGGCAACCTGTGAAGCTCTGATAAACTCCAGGCCCAATAGGGTTAAGGCAGTGCTGGAAAATAATGGTGGCCACACAAAATATTGACACTTTGCGCCCGATTTAGACATTTTCACTTAGGGGTGTACTCACTTTTGTTGCCAGCAGTTTAGACATTAATGACTGTGTGTTAAGTTATTTTGAGGGGACAGCAAATTGACACTGTTATACAAGCTGTACACTCACTACTTTACATTGTAGCAAAGTGTCATTTCTTATTGTGTCGTATAGGAGTATCGAGCTAGTGGCCTTCTTTTCATGAGATCTTTAGTAATAGTGTGGAATTGTTTGTTTCTCTCATGGCTTCCGGCTTCTGTGCTCTGGTGTGGAGCTGGGGCCACGTTAGTGATCTCCATGGTAACCGACCCTGTGACCAATCATGTGATTGTTTGTTTCCTGGTTGTCGGAATAACGGATCCCATTACGAGGCGGTCCAATCAAGAGAACGCATTTGGTGGCTTGTATTTAAAGCTGATAGCGGACATATCTCTGTAACCACTGAAGAAGTCCCGCTTACGGACGATACGCGTGCGGAAGATATACGTCACGTCAGCTGCAGCCACCCTTCACCAACCGTTTGTACTACTGAGAGCAGTTGTTACATGCACAGAAACCCAGCACTTGGTATAAGTGCCCTGCTTGGAGTGTATTACTTACTTTTATTTTAATAAACATGTTGAGCAATACAGAGAGCACTATATTTTTTCCTATTTCTTTTACATGATACGATCTTAACTACGCTATGGTACATGCTACCTCCAGTGTGGAGCGGAGTAATTCAACACCTGGGGGATCTCCATAAGAGGCTGCATCTCTCCCTATACTCTATATGGGAAAGTCTGTTTTGACCTGTCTGTTAATTCAGGGGTCCACAGCAGGAGGTGAGTGGCCTGCGTTATCTGTGGTGGAGGCCTTGGCACGGAAATAGACACATGAGAGTTTATGAGCACCACTGTCATCACATGGGGGATCTCTATCTATTAAACTTTTTCATTTTCTCATAAGTTTACAATGGACTATGGACTTTCATCAATGCATATGTTATTTTGCATGATTGTATTGTTTTATCCAGTGCAGTCGATTACAGTAAAGATTTCTAGCGCTGTACTTATATTTGTATTGTGACCTTACTAGGAGTGTTCGGCTGCTTAGGAGAGAGGGATTGTTTTGCGCTGATTGATTTTCTGTTCTCAGAACACTGAAGATGGGTCGTGGATGGGTCTTCCAGCTTGAAAATGACCCAAAACACACAGCCAAGGGAACAAAGGAGTGGCTCAAGAAGAAGCACATTAAGGTCATGGAGTGGCCTAGCCAGTCTCCAGACTCTAATCCTATAAAAAATGTATGGAGGGAGCTGAAACTTGGAGTTGTCAAGAGACAGACAAAACCTTAAGGAGAGAAGATCTGTACAGAAGAGTGAACCAAAATCCCTCCTGAGATGTGTGCAAATCTGGTAACCAACTACAAGTAATTTCTTACCTCTGTGCATGCCAACAAAGGTTTCTTGACCATGTACTAAGTCTTGTTTTGCTTGGGAATCAAATACGTTTTTTACTCACCGAACTGCAACTCAATTTATAACATTTGTATCATGTGTTTTTTTCTGGAGTTTTGGTTGATATTCTGTCTCTATCATTTAAAATACATCTTTGATAAAAAATCATAGACGCTTTGTTAATTTGTAAGTGGGCAAACTTAAAATCTTCAGGGGATAAACAAATTATTTTCCTCACTGTATACTTTCCTGGTTGCAAGAGGTTAACTCTCCAGCATCTACCAAAAATTGAAACGTTACCCTTTAATAAACATTTGTAGTAGTCTTAGGGCTCTTTCACACACATGGAGCCCGTTTTGACGGGCTCCGCTGCTCAGCGGGGATCCTTCCGTTGATCCCCGCTGAGCCGGCGGATGACAGGACCGTCTCTACACTCCGTGCAGAGACTGACCTGTCAGAGCTCCATTCTCCTCTATGGAGAATCGGATGAACACGGACCGTCTTCCATCCGTCTGTTACTGGCGGATCGGAGCGGATCGGGTGTCAGCGGACATGCCACTGCTGACATCCGCCGCTCCATAGAAGTACATGGAGCGTCCATTTGGGTCCGCCTGAAAAACTGACAGGCAGACCCAAACGATCCGTATGTGTGAAAGAGCCCTTAGCTTAACCACTTGCTGACCGCCGTACGACTATAAGCGGCGACATTGTGGCCCTGTCCCGCAAATCGGCGCTTATAGTCTGCATGACGGCTAGGGGCCACGGTTGGGCGGACTAGTCCGCCAGTGACTCGCGATGCCCTGTGACAGAGCCAGAACGGGGAACCGCCGTTGTAAACATGGTGGTTCTCCATTCTGACAGGTGGCATGTCAGAGATCTACTGATCCCTTTATTTGGGATCAGTTAGATCTCTGGTGCCCCTGCCAGCCCAGCCCCCACACAGTTAGAACACACCCAGGGGACACAGTTAACCCCTTCCCTGCCCCCTGCAGGTTAACCCCTTCACTGCCAATGACATTCATACAGTAATCAGTGGACATTTAAATTTCTGATCACTGTATAAATGTCATTGGTCCCAAAAAGGTGTCAAAAATGTCCGACATGTCCGCTGCAATATCACAGTCCCGATAAAAATCGCAGATTGCCGCCATTACTAGTAAAAAAATAAAAAATTGTAAAAACGCCAGAAATGAATTCTTTATTTTAGTTTATTAATTTCAGGTACTTATATAGCCCTGTCAATTTACGCAGCGCTTTATATATATATTGTACATTCACATCAATCCCTACCCTCAAGGAACTTACAGTCTAAGGTCCCTAACTCCCATTCATACAGATACTAGGACCAATTTAGACAGGATCTAATTTACCTACCAGCATGTCTTTGGAGTGTGGGAGGAAACTGGAGTATCCGGAGGAAACCCATGCAGGCATGGGGAGAACATGCAAACTCCAGGCAGGTAGTGTTGTGGTTGGGATTCGAACCAGCAACCCTTTTGCTGCCAGGCGAAAGTGCTATCCACTATACCACTGTGGTTTGTAAATTCAGCAACTTTTGCGCAAACCAACCAATAAACGCTGATTGCGTTTTTTTTTACAAAAAATATGAGGAAGATAATAGATCGGCCAAGACCGATTAATACATTTGTTTTTTTATATTTTTTTTGGATATGTATTTTAGCAAAAAGTAAGAAGTATTGTTTTTTCCTCAAAATTGTCACTCTTTATTTGTTTATAGCGGTGATCAGAAATGACGCAGAGGTGAGCAAATATCACCAAAAGAAAGCTCTATTTCTGGGAAAAAAAGGACGCAAATTTTGTTTGGGTACAACAGCGCACGACCGCGCAATTGTCCCTGCGACGTAGTGCTTAATCGCAAAAATTGCACTGGTCCTAACGTGGGAAATCCTTCCGGTCCTTAAGTGGTTAAACATGAAATATAGAATGATCATAATTTAGTAGGGGCCCCTGCCCAAACTCTGCATGAGGACCTGGTTGTTTCCTGTTACACTTCAGGGAATATGAATGTTTTTCTTTATTTTAAGTCCAATGAGTTCTCCTTTTCACTCGCTGGCTGTTTTTGGTGTCCTTTGCGTAGAAAAAGAGAGGACAGATGTAACCGATTCTACAGATGTACATATTTAGGGAATGAGGTTGGAGATCAGATGGGAGCTCGGCTTCAGGCTGAGAATCTGTGACGCATACAGCAAAGTAGGAAAGCTTTGTGAGTCACACCTCTGAAATCAGTGTGTTGAAGACAAAACTAGGTCACAGCAGAAAGAGAGCATGCGGCAATGCAACAAATACTCCCTTTAACAAGTGATTCACGAGCCAGCAGTTATTGAATAAATACAGTTTATCAACTTATCCCCAGCAGGTTTATATACATATTGTTAATTGTCATTTCCTTGTACTGCATGCCATATTGATTTAAATTAAAAATGTCAGATTTAAAGTTCAACTCGGCGGATAGAAAAACACCATATAACATACTTGTGCATTCCTTTAACCACTTCCTTACTGGGCACTACCCCCCTCCTGCCCAGACCAATTTTCAGCTTTCAGCGCTGTCGCATTTTGAATGACAATTGCGTGGTCGTGCGACGTTGTACCCAATCAAAATTTGCATTGTTTTTTTCCCACAAATAGAGCTTTCTTTTGGTGGTATTTGATCCCCTCTGCGTCATTTCTGATCACCGCTATAAACAAAAAATGAGCAACAATTTTGCAAAAAAGAACAATATTTTTTACTTTTTGCTAAAATACAAAAAAAAAGAGAAAAAAATATTCATCAGTTTAGGCCGATACATATTCTTCTACATATTTTTGGTTAAAAAAAATTGCGATCGGCGTATATTGATTGGTTTGCGCAAAAGTTATCGCGTCTACAAACTATGGGAATTGATTTATTGCGTTTTTTTATTTTTATTTTTTTTACTAGTAATGGCGGGGATCTGCGATTTTTATCGGGACTGCGATATTGCAGCGGAAATGTCGGACATTTTTTTACACATTTTTGGGTCCAATGATATTTATACAGCGATCAGAAATGTAAATATCCACTGATTACTGTATAAATGTCATTGGCAGTGAAGGGGTTAACCTGCAGGGGGCAGTGAAGGGGTTAACAGTGTTCCCTGGGTGTGTTCTAACTGTGGGGGGGCGGGCTGGCCGGGACATAACAGATCTCACCATACCAGTGATAGGGATCAGTAAAGCTGTCATGTCCTTTGTAACAGAACGGAGAACCGCCGTGTTTACATCGACGGTTCCCCGTTCTGCAGTTCTGTCAGGCGATCGTGGGTCTCGAGCGGACATCGAGTCCGCCCGACCCATGGGCACGCCCGCGTGCGCGTGCCGCCACTGCTGCCAGGGGGCGCACCGGGAGCGTGCACAGGGGACGACGTCCATGGACGTCGTCCCAGCATTTCAGATCCGCGCTGGAGCCATACTTTGGCAATAGCGCGGATCTGGAGGGGTTAAAAGTAATGAAATGTCATTTTACATGACTAATATTAAGTACATAAATCTTTCAGGGTATCACCCTCCTTTTATCCCCTGCACAGTAGTACCCTGGGGGTACCACGAGGAGCCAGTCAGACTCTTCTTTATGCACGTGTGCTGAACGTAAAGGTTTAGGGTCCTTTCACACAGGTGTTCCATTTTTTTAGTTCAATTCAGTTTTTGTAAAAAATCTGATCAAAAATGGATACAGATGTCAATTTTTACATCCGTTTTCATATCCACTGATCTGTTTTTTTACAAAAAAAAGGTGACTGAACTGAACTTCAAACACTGCATATAGCTGGTTGCTAAGGAGGGATTCGGGAAGCCGGCCGCCGCGTTCTTAACAACCGATGAGCCAAAAAAAAAAATTGCCCTGAACAACCTATTAATAGTATTAATTACTTCTAGCCAGTATGGATGCAACTTTGGGCATCACCAAAGAAGGTGAATCAGGTCTCCATGGTCCCTGGAGCACCTAGTGCAATGTAGGCTGTCTCTCAGCCCCATCTTAAAGAATTTCTCTGGTGTTAAGTGAACCCTTAGTACAATATAGAGTTGGGACAGGCATTGGGATACACTGTGTGAGCACAGTGGCACCATCTGTATGGCCTGCATGTCCTGAAATGATCGTAAAGTGCTGTTCACAATGATCTGTGATAGACGAGTGACCCCGTGTTGTCTCCACCTAGGCCCACTAGACAATATATGCAACTCTGGGTAGTGCCCATTGTCCCATATCGGGCTGTATCTGGTATATCCCTGTATGTCTTGTAATTGTGGAGTCTTGTTCCAAATCTTTTGCATTAGTACAAAAGAGGGGAATAACCGATTAGATTTGGCATATACTATGCCCTCCAGGCCCTCTGCTACATCATCCACCCTCGTTACGTGTCTCAGGAGAGTCAATGTAGGGTCCATCTGAGCTTCCCCCCCCCCCAGGTATGGCTCTGGCTATATGCTGCAGCTGGGCTTCAATATAGTATATTCACAAATTTGGTAGTGCAAGACCACCTGCATCCTTGGGCTTCTGCAATTATTCTAACCTAATCCTTGGTACTTTAGACTGCCACAAAAAAGTGCGGAAAATTGAATTAATAATACGAAATTGTTTGAGAGGGGTGACCATCGGGGAATTATGGAGTATGTATAGTAATTGTGGCATAAAAATCATTTTTATGAGATTTACTTTCCTTACAAGGGAGAATCTGAACCTAACCCACACATTGGCCTTAACCCCAATTCTGCCCAGCAATAGAGAATGATTAAGGAGAATGTACTCCAAGGGTTTTGGTGTTATATACAGGGTGGGCCATTTATATGGATACACCTTAATAAAATGGGAATGGTTGGTGATATCAACTTCCTGTTTGTGGCACATTAGTATATGTGAGGGGGGAAATTTTTCAAGATGGTGGTGACCATGGCGGCCATTTTGAATCCAACTTTTGTTTTTTCAATAGGAAGAGGGTCATGTTTTTTTTTACCTTAATGCATTAGGCTCCGTTCACATCTTGGCGTATTGGGAGAAAAATGACGGTAAAATTGCGATAACAGAATCGTGGGATGCCTGTCGCTGAAAAGAAGCTGTTGTACTTTTTTTGGGCGACAGGCATCCCGCGATTCTGTTTGCCGCAATTGTCACCCAAAGAATCGTGGTAAAATCTCACAGCATTTGGGGTGCTATTGAAAGTGACAGGCATGGGGAATGAATGGGCGTCTCGCGATTTGCCACAATTTTGAATCGCGGGCAGAATCGCAGCAATTTCGCCCGCGATTTGGAACAAGGAGATGTGAATGGAGCCTTAAGGTAAAAAAAACCTCTATGCTGCAGGATCCTCCTGCCTCCACTTGCACATGCACACAGGACATTTTTACAGCTGCTTATAGAGGCGTCTGGCATTTTTTTTACTGCCTCTGAACCCTCCTCCATGTTAACCTATGTATCCATGCACATATAAACTTTCAGAGGAGTTTGGAGGCATAAGCATTTAGGGGCAGTAAAAAAAAACAAAAAACTATTGCCTGTGCATCCAAGAGCAGAGGCTGTTGGCTGTAAAAACGCAAAATGCAGCTAAATGCCACTAAACACACCTTAACGCTGTAACAAGCCTTTAGCCGCATTTGGCGTTTTTTAACACTATAGGGAGTGTTTTTACTGTAAAATCACCAAAAAAATGCGAACGCTGCTAAACGCACATAAATGCTATTCAAAAACACAGCTAAAAGTGCATGAGCTAAAAAACGGCATTGGGGTCCCCCCCAAAAAAACAATCCATACCAGACACTTATGTGAGCATGGAGCCCAGCAGATCAGGAAGGGGGGGGGACAAGCGAGCGCCCCCACCCCTCCTGAACCATACCGGGCCACATGCTCTCAACATGGAGCGGTGGTTGCTTTGGGGTGGGGTTGTGGGGATCTATGAGTAGGGGGCTTATCGGAATCTCAAAGTCCTTTAACAAGGGGGCCCCCAGATCTCCTACCCATTCACCAAAAAAGTGTAAAAACTGAAATAAAACAGGAGGCAGTTTTTGACAATTCCTTTATTGAAAGTAAAAAAAATCAGTGTCCCCTGATGTAAATTCTTCCTCAATCAAGACAACAATGCCACTGCTGGACCCAAAAAAGAAAAAAACAAAAACGCTTCTCTGTTGACTAAGGCAAACCGCCGAATGCCTGGCTTGCTGTTTGACAGGTAAGGGTGGGGCCACCTGGCGACATTACCTGGTGGCACCGCCCTTGTGATGTCACTGATCCAGCATGCACCAGTGATATCATAAGGGGTGGTGCCACCTGGTAATGTCACCAGGTGGCTCTGCCCCCTACCAATATAAGAACTGTCAAACGGCAAGCTAGGTATTCGGTGGTTTGCTTTAGTTGACAGCAGAGCATTTTTTTTCCGGTCCGGTGGGTGTCGTGATTGATGATGGATTTACATTGCGGGACACTGTTTTTTTATTTTTAATAAAGGGATTGTCAAAAACTGCCACCTGTTTTTATTAATTTTTTAGGTGATTGGGTAGGGGTACTATGTACCCCATACTCATTCACATGGGGTAGGTGGGATCTGGGGGCCCCCTTCTTAAAGGGCGCTTCCAGATTCCGATAAGCTCCCTACCCGCAGACCCCTACAACCACTGGTCAGGGATGTGGGGATGAGGCCCTTTTCCCCATCAACATGGGGACAGGGTGCTTCGGGTGGGGAGTGGCAAAGTGGCTTTCTATGGGGGCACTTGCCAAAGAGGAGAAAACAGGAGCGCTGGTGAGGGAAGCCAGAAGAAGAGGATCAGAGCTGCTCTGTGCAAAACCATTGCACAAAGCAGGTAAGTATAACATATTTTTATTTTAATAAAAACTGAATCTTCAATATCACTTTAAGGCCCACGTTACACTTATTTTCCACTACCATGCACATTTACCTTCAGCATTATTCCTTTACTTCTAATTGAGATTCTGCAGCATTTTGGACAGGAAGGGAGTGACATCCCTAGGGAAGGTGGTGGATTTATTTCAGTGACTATGCTGCTGGAAAGGTGTTGCCAGCATCAGAATTACCCATTTAACATATTTTCATTGTAAACCCGCATGCTTGTACAACTTTCTTTTGTGAGAATGATCATTCCATAATTGCACAACAGGTTGTCAGCCAGGATCTACAGTATAAGAAGCTTTATTCATTATATTATTTTAAAGAGATTGGCACAGGGGTTCTAAAAATCATTAGCTACCGCCTTTTTTATTTCCTTTTACCTGAAATGTGTCCCTGCATATGGGTCTGGAGCTACGTACACAAACATATGTGAGCTGTACTAGAAGTGAAGGACACCTCCACAATCATGAGCCACCACTCCAGCCATGTACTACGTGTAGTAACCTATAAGGCTACTTTCACACTGGAGCGGGACCCGCGGTCGCGGTAAAACCCCGCTAGTTTTAGCAGAGTTTTACCAGCGATAGGGCTCCGCTATGCGGGAGGGAGCGCCGCGCTTTTAACCCCCCACAAGGTGTGCAGCCGCTTCGGCAGCGCTTGCCCTGCATTTCAATGACAGGGGCGGTAGAGGAGCGGTATATCACCGCTCCCCTCACCGCCCCAAAGATGCTGCTTGCAGGACTTTTTGTAACGTCCTGCTAGCGCACCGCCCCAGTGTGAAAGCACTCAGGGCCTTCACATTGGGGTGGATTGGGGGGGACTTTTGAGGCGCTTTACAGGCGCTATTTTTAGCTAAATAGCGTCTGTAAAACGCTCCAGTGTGAAAGCAGCCTAAATGTTTCCCATGCACGTTGGGCCTTTTTGTCAGGCTAGAAATAAAGATCTAAATGATAAGTGGAAGATATTATTATTTCAGAATGCTGGCAAGACACCTGTTTCCCTGCAAACATGGCGACATCAGTTTTCAGGCTGGGTTCACACCATTGCAAATTGGTTGCGGGTTCCCCGCATCCAATTGGCAATAGCAGGAGATTTTGACCGGCTCTCTATGGAGCCGGTTCACATATCTCTGCAGCAGGTCCGGTGCGTTTTTCACAAAAACGCTGTGTGACTTTTGGTCCATTTCAGGTCCGAACTCAAAATTCGGGCTGAAATCAGACCTGAAACGGTGAGCCAGGACGCACTGGACCCCTGCTGTGAGCCCCAGCCTAAGTGGAAAACACACATCTGCTGGGAGTGCTACAGTCAGGCCAATGGTATTGTTTTTGTATTAACATTTGAGGGTCTATGCACACTGGGTTTAAAAAAAAAAACAGCGGTTCTTTTGGCAGAAAAATGCTCCTATAGAGCATTTTTGTAGAGGCGCTTAGGAGCATTAAGAGTTTTCTTTTTCTGCCAGAAGGGGTTTTTCTGCCTTCAAACGCCAAACCTAAAATATGCCTCTAAACGTCCTAATGTGCATGGACACATAGGATAACATGGAGCTGCCTCTACATGCAAAATGCTAAACTCCTCTAGAAGCAGCGATTTTTGTAAGCCAGTGTGCATGGACACTAATAAATAAAAAAAGTCTGGAACCAGTGGTGGCTGGTGTTTTTTTTTGGGGGGGGGCGGCAAACAATCCACCCATCGCCACCCCCCCCATCACAGACAGCACTGAAGCCCTCACCCGTTCAGCCGGCAGGGTCACGGGGGTGACGGGCAGCACCCCCCGTCAGTCAGTCAGTGAGTCAGGGGAAGCACTTACTCCATATCGGGCGGCGGCGTCAGCAGCTTCTCTCCAGGCTGCGGGCGGGTTTTGTGGGCAGCGCTCCGGGTGGCAGCT
Organism: Glandirana rugosa; assembly: GCA_018402905.1. Taxonomy (NCBI): domain Eukaryota; kingdom Metazoa; phylum Chordata; class Amphibia; order Anura; family Ranidae; genus Glandirana; species Glandirana rugosa. The sequence goes on along the minus strand of BLSH010166726.1, from coordinate 1,245,972 downwards.
TCGCTCCAGGCTGCGGGCGGGTCTCAGTTCCCCAGCCTCTCCTCCCTCCTCCTCCTCCTGGCGGTCAATTGGATCACATCTCCTTTCGGCCAAGCAGGTGGCGGGTGTCATGACCCACTTCCTGATTGGCCGAGAGGAGGATCAGTGTGGCGATAGCGAATATTAATTTGCTATTGTCACACAACTGAGTTTTATCGGGGTGCAGTGCTCTGCGCCCCGAACCCACCCTTTTTTTGAAGCCTATTAAAGCCTCCGGCTCTAATCACGTGCTTCAAAAAACACCCCCCCCCCATTGGAATCCATGTATGTAGATCAGGGGGCTGGACGCATGGATGGGGGGGGGGCCCTGTGCCCCTAATGGACGGGCCACCATTGTCTGGAACACTGTTCAGAAACTTCATACAAGGATGTATGAATAATATTGTAGCATTTTGTTTAGTCTGTTTATTCATCTACAGATCAGAGGGGTGCCCTATGATCTTCATGAGAAGTTAAAGTAAACTTACAACTGAAAACAAATTAAGGCTCGGTTCACACAAATCCAGTGCAGGTTCTCGCATCGCACCTGAATCACATAATGGTTCACACTGAGATCTACGAACCGCTGGGGGTGTCAATGTAAAGTTAATTACACCCCCAGAATGGTTCGCAGATCGCAGTGCGAACTGTGAAATGGTGCAGGAATCGGATCGCATAGGTGTGAACACCCATGCAATGCGATTCCAGTGCGGACCAAAAAAAGAGTCCTGCACCATTCCTGCACATCTGTCATCGCACTAGTGTCAACCGGCACTTAAGGAGTTCTATGAACACAGGATACACTGCATTTTATAACATTAACGCAGGGTTCGACAAATTTGCTTACAATCTAGGAGCCAACTGAAAAAGTTAGGAGCCAGTTTTTTAAATCAGCTGATCAGTGCCCAGAACTGCATGTCCAGGGTGTTGGGCACTAAGAATTGCTCACACCTGATGCCAAGTGAAAAAAGACCAAAAATTAAAAAAACAAAACAAAAAAAACTCTTTGTTTGTTATAAGATTTTGCAAATAATTTATTTTTCTCTTTTACTTGATGTGCTCTGATAGGCTGCACTAATGAGGCAGCACTGAGGTGGCACTGATAGGTGACACTGATGGGCACTGACAAGTGGCACTGATAGGCAGCACTGAGGTGGCACTGATGGGCACAGACAGGCAGCACTGAGGTGGCAATGATGAGCACTGACAGGTGGCACTAGGAGGCAATACTGAATTGGCACTGACAGGTGGCACTGATAGGCAGCACTGACAGGTGGCACTAATGGGCACCGACAGGTGGCATTGATAGGAAACACTGAGGCAGCACTGACAGGTGGCACTAATGGGCACCGACAGACAGCACTGATAGGCAGCACTGACAGGCAGCACTGAGGTGGCACTGATAGGCAGCGCTGAGGTGGCATTGATGGGCAGCACTGAGGCAGCACTGACAGGCAGCACTGAGGTGGCAATGATGGGCACTGACAGATGGCACTGATAGGCAGCACTGAGATGGCACTGATAGGCTGTACTGAGATGGCACTGACAGGTGGCACTGACAGGCAGCACTGAGATGGCACTGACAGGTAACACCGATAGACAGAACTGATATGGCACTGACAGGCAGCACTGATGAGGTGACAGTCCTCGTCCACAGCGGTGGTAAGGAACGGGCGACCAATCAAGACTGCAACCTCAACCCCAGCTATCAAAATGGGAAGATGATGTTGGCAGTGGGTGGGCAGTGAGAGCAAACTGTGCTCATCACAGCACCGCCCACCAGGGGGCGCTGGTTTGCAGAAAAGAGCGTGTATTTTGCTCCAGCATGCCGCAAAGCCAGGGCCTCAATTTTGCCCAGCCCGACCCAAGTCCATGCACCCGCGGGGGGGCACTTGCTGCTGCGGTGTAGCCCAGGCGCCAGGATGCAATTTGCAGTTGCCATTGCGACCTGGCGCCTGGGTTTTGTCAAGCCCTGCATTAGCATTGCAATAACAATACAAACAGTAGTTATTACGGTATTATTATACAGGATTTTTATGGTGCCAGCAGTTTGCGCAGCACTTTATTTTTAACAATCCACTATGAGCTTACTTGAAAAATCAAGAGGGAGTTTATAAATATGGCACTAGTGTGTTGGAATGAATGTAATGTGACTGGTATATGATGTATGGAGGCAGCTCCTCTAAGGCTGCATTCACACCTGGGCGTCGCGTTTTCAGGCAGAAATACACACGGTTTTTACCGGGATTTTGCTGCGATTTTTACCGCGATTTTTGCCGCGTTTTTTACCGTGATTTTGTACAGGTCAAAAAGTCACCAATGTAAAAAAATAGAAAAACGCCCAAATCAAGCTAAAAAAATACTTCCAGAACTAGTTTGAGCTTCAGGCGTTTTCAGGCTTTTGGCTTCAGGCGTTTTTGAGTGGAGATGTGAACCATCTCCATAGAGAATCATTGATTTTTTCCCCTCCAGCGTTTTGTAGCTTCAGGCTAGAGAAATTAGGTCCTGGTGACCCAATGGTAATTGTAGAAGAAGAGGAGGGCAAGAGGGTGCCACCCTGGATGGTCTGATGGTGCAAATTAGAGATGACACTAAGAGGGATGTGGGGAGGAAGGGGGGGGGGGGTGAAGGGATGTGAAAGACAAAAAGACAACAATGAGCAGACGAGCAAAGGATATGTGACAACTTAGGCAAAGGATATATGGCAACAATGACTGGTATGGAGGAGGGATGGGGATGGGAGAAACAACAATAGGCAGTTACAATACTGGTCAATAATGCTGACAGAAGGTAAGTGTGTAAAGGATGAACAAAATTTATTGAAAAAGCACGCAACAAACAAAAAAAAAGGCAAAAATCAACAGATAGGGGAATGTCCTGGATAAAAGAAGCCTAAAAAAAGCTCTAAGTAAAAGAAGTCATAAAAGGTTAATGGATCCAATATAAAAAGGTTAAAAACAATAGTAGCGCCCTCTTGCCCTCCTCTCCTTCTACAATTACTTGAAAAAACTTCTTTCATGTTGCGACTTCTGCCTGTCTGCTGGCCATCTTTTTCCACAACTCCCTGGATTCCCTGCATGCTTTGTATCTTCTCCTCTGCTGTTTACTTTCCATTTCCATAAGGACTACATATCCCATGGTACCTTGCTGCCTGAAAGCAGTGCACTGACTCCGCCTGCTGAAACTCTTCCTCTCAACTCCTCTGTAGTTCAGAAGGCTCTGTGAAATGTGTGCCACAGCAGTGCCTACTCATAGGGCATAGTAAATACGTGTCACAGAGTTCAAGGAAGTAAATGTGTGGGGATTTTCACAAAGTTTAGAAACTTCAAGATCATAGTAATAGGAGTAGGCTTGAACTTAATAAAATACAATGTGGAAAATAATATACAAATTTGAATTTTGACTGTTAATATGCATTAAACACTTGACCTCCAGAAGATTTACCCCCCTTCATTAACAGGACATTTTTTGCGATACGGCACTGCATTACTTTAGCTGACAATTGCGTTTGACGCTGTAGCCAAATAAAATGTCCATTTTTCCCCCCAAATAGAGCTTTCTTTCGGTGGTATTTGATCACCTCTGCTGTTATTATTTTTTGCTCTAAAAAGACTGACATTTTTAAAAAAAAATTCTGCTATAAAACACATTAAAGCGGTAGTAAACCCATGCATTTAACAGGTTAAAAACCGGATGTGCCGGAAATGTAACACTCCCATTGGTTGTGCTCTAAACCATACTGTCAAACCATCCAATGGCTGATGTCATAGCTGATCACATGTGCAGCATCATGGCAGTTGTAGATTAAATAGAGGCCAAGATGGCAGCTTCCTTGGCTGAAAATGATAGGAGGGTTTACTACCACTTTAAATAATAAAAAAAATATAGAAAAAAAAAATCATATTTCTTTATACATTTTGGCCAATATTTATTCTGCTACATATTTTTTGTAAAAAAAATCCCAATAAGCACATATTGATTGGTTTGCACAAAAGTTATAGCGTCTACAAACTATGGGATATTTTAGGGATTTATTTTTTACTAATAATGGCGGCGATCAGCGACTTATAGCGGGACTGGAATATTGCGGCAGACATTCTGACACCTTTTGGGGACCAGTGACTAATACTATGATGAGTGCTAAAACATATGCACTATATCACTGTACTAATGACACTGACTGGGAAGGGGTTAACACCAGGGGTGATGAAAAGGCTAACTGTGTCTAGCCAGTGTTTTACTATACTAGAGTTGCTTTTATTAGGGGAAGTACTGGAATTTCAAACAAATTACATCCCTTCCCTCCTGTCAGAACGGCGATCTCCCTTAGTTACATAGGTAGATCGCAGCTCTGTATCTCTGCCGAATGATCAGTGGGTGCTGGATGACATTGGGTACCGCGCACCCACTGATCAGCTTATCACAGCAGAAGCGCACGTGTACCCTCTACCCAGAGGTGTTGGATCATGTATATATACATGATCCGATGCACAGGTTCCGCCCTGTAGCAGTAAAACTGCTATAGGGCGGACCTTAATTTGTTTTTATTTAACCCCTCATTAGTTAACTCCTTCTTTTCCTTGTTAACCACTTCCGTACCACCGGATGTCATATGACATCCTTGGGTTTGAGTGGTGATATCTGAATGGTGCCTGCATTCAGATACCATTTTTTTCTGCCAGCGATTCTGCACATGATAAAAGTGGTCTTAGTGGCGGATTCGCAGCGAGATCACTTTTATCAGCGACGGGAGAGATGATCCAATCTGTCCCCCCCAGTGTCCATGAGCCGACTGAGCTGCCGAAGCCGCTCACTCGGTTCCATAGTACGGCAGGGTGAAAATGACGTCAGAAGTCAGTTCCGCCCAACGGTCTTAAAGGGCCCATTTTTTTTTTGGGCTGTCATTTTTTTCAAATTTTTTTTTTTTTTTTTTGCATTTTAGGGTAAATATGAGATTTGAGGTCTTTTTGACCCCGGATCTCATATTTAACCCCTACAGATCCGGGCTATTGCCGAAGTACAGCTCCAGCGCGGATCTGAAATGCCGGGACGACGTCCATGGATGTCATCCCCTGTGCACGCTCCCGGCGCTCCCCCTGGCGGCAGCAGCGGCGCGCGCACGCGGCCACCGCACGCTGCGCGGGCGTGCCCGTGGGTCGGGCGGACTCGATGTCCGCTCGAGACCCACGATCGCCTGACAGAGCTGCAGAACGGGGAACCGCCAATGTAAACACGGCGGTTCTCCGTTCTGTGACAGGGGACATACCAGATCTACTGATCCCTGTCACTAGGATCAGTTAGATCTGTTATGTCCCGGCCAGCCCCGCCCCCCCCCCCCCACAGTTAGAACACACCCAGGGAACATATTTAACCCCTTCACTGCCCCCTGCAGGTTAACCCCTTCACTGCCAATGACATTTACACAGTAATCAGTGGACATTTAAATTTCTGATCGCTGTATAAATGTCATTGGTCCCAAAAATGTGTAAAAAATGTCCGACATTTCTGCTGCAATATAGCAGTCCCGATAAAAATCGCAGATCGCTGCCATTACTAGTAAAAAGAAAATAAATAATAAAAACGCCATAAATCAATTCCCATAGTTTGTAGACGCAATAACATTTGCGCAAACCAATCAATAAACGATGATTGCCAATTTTTTTTTACCAAAAATATGTAGAAGAATATATGTCGGCCAAAACTGATAAATCATTTTTTTTTTTATTTTTTTTTATGGATTTGTATTTTAGCAAAAAGTAAAAAATATTGTTCTTTTTTGCAAAATTGTCGCTCATTTTTTGTTAATAGCGGTGATCAGAAATGACGCAGAGGGGATCAAATACCAACAAAAGAAAGCTCTATTTGTGGGAAAAAAAGGACGCAAATTTTATTTGGGTACAACGTCGCACGACCGCGCAATTGTCATTCAAAATGCGACATCGCTGAAAGCTGAAAATTGGTCTGGGCAGGAGGGGGGTTTAAGTGCCCAGTAAGGAAGTGGTTAAGAGGACCTGTCATGCTTTTTTCTATTACAAGGCATGTTTACATTTCTTGTAATAGGACTAAAAGCGATCAATTTTTTTTTTTTTTAAAAGGAACAGTGTAAAAATAAAAAGTAAAAAGCAAAATAAATAATTAAAAAAAAAATGTAAAGCACTCCGTCCCGCCGAGCTGGCGTGCAGAAGCCAATGCATACGTAAGTCCCGCCCACATATGAAAACTGTGTTGAAACCACACATGTGAGGTATCGCCGTGATCGTTAGAGCAAGAGCAATAATTCTAGCACTAGACCTCCTCTGTAACTCAAAAACCATTTGTTTGTGAAACCATGCGGTTCTCAACCTGCGGTCTGGCGGCCTCCGGTGGTAGCTCTAGGAAGTGCAGCCTGGATACAGGAAGTGCTTAAAAACAGGAAGTGGCTAACAGTTTTCGCTTATACAGCGTGGCTGACACACACACAGCAGCAAGCTCCTGGCGTGCAGTAGTTTTTGGGCAGTTGCTCTTTCGATCGGAGTGCTGAGGCATCAAAACACGTACCAAAGTGTTTGTTTACCAAAAACTCAATGTCTCCTCCAGATCACGATCTTAATAACGAGAACGAGATTGCTAGTGCCGCTATGGAGTGTACACACCAAAGTTGTGTCAAAAGTATACACCCGCCCTGAATGCATACGTAACCGAAGACGTGCGGTCGAGCCGCCCTGCCTCACGAAATGTAAAAAAAA
>BLSH010166726.1:1165419-1184632 GCA_018402905.1 Glandirana rugosa | reverse complement strand
GGGGGGGGGGGGGGGGCGATCGGCAGCTCTGTGGTGCCTGCGGGCCACAAGATCTCCCTGAGGCTAGTGGTTCACTTCCCGGGTGTATACAGTGGAGAGGGGAGGGGCCTCTGGCCCGGGCATGTATCGGCAAGAGTGTACAAGCAGAGCGACCCACTTGCACACTGAAGAGTGAAGCTGATACCTGCTCAGAGGCTCCTCCCCGCTCCACTGTATACACTCAGGAAGTTAACCACTAGCCCCAGGGAGATCCCTCGGGCACCATAGAGTTGCCGATCGCCCGCTCCCACCTCACCCCATTGAATAGTAAACTGAAACAGAAGTAATCTGAGGTGCAGGGGGAGATGCTGCGGGCACCACGTCATCAACATTCAAGTGAGTGGCCATGGTGTGAAAGTGTGGGGGGAGAGGATAAAGAGAAGTGCTGGGGGTTGGAGGTGCACATTAAGGTGGATGTAAACCCTCTATATACTCAGTGAAGTGAAAAGCCTCAGATGATACACAGAGATGAAACAAATCTCCCTATACAAGTTTTACATGTACTGTATAGCTGCTGTCTTCAACTGTATATATCCTTTAGAAAGTGCAGATCGTGTTAACATTTTTCTGTTCCTGGTTATCATTGCAGTGAAGCCTGGGCATACAGCCAAGACAGCTGACTGGAGGAAAGGCACACACCCCCTCTCCTCATAGGTAGAGACTCTCAGCTCTGTTTGTTCTATAGTCCAGAGCTGTGCTAATCTACAGGGTGGGCCATTTATATGGATACACCTTAATAAAATGGGAATGGTTGGTGATATTAACTTCCTGTTTGTGGCACATTAGTATATGTGAGGGGGGAAACTTTTCGAGATGGGTGGTGACCATGGCGGCCATTTTGAAGTTGGCCATTTTGGATCCAATTTTTGTTTTTTCAATAGGAAGAGGGTCATGTGACACATCAAACTTATTGGGAATTTCACAAGAAAAACAATGGTGTGCTTGGTTTTAACATAACTTTATTCTTTCATGAGTTATTTACAAGTTTCTGACCACTTATAAAATGTGTTCAATGTGCTGCCCATTGTGTTGGATTGTCAATGCAACCCTCTTCTCCCACTCTTCACACACTGATAGCAACACCGCAGGAGAAATGCTAGCACAGGCTTCTAGTATCCGTAGTTTCAGGTGCTGCACATCTCGTATCTTCACAGCATAGACAATTGCCTTCAGATGACCCCAAAGATAAAAGTATAAGGGGTCATTCAACTGGCCCACGACGACCAATCCACTTTCCAGGAAACTGTTCATCTAGGAATGCTCGGACCTGACACCCATAATGTTTGTAAAAAGTTTGCCTTTAATTATACTTTAAACTCAGGTATAGTCCCTTGAAAAAGTATTCATTCCCCTTGAAATTGTCCACATTTTATCATGTTACAGCCAAAAATGTAAATATATTTTATTGGGATTTTATGTGATAGACCAACACAAAGTGTTACATAATTGTGAAGTGGAAGGAAAATGATAAATGGTTTTCAAAATGTTTTACAAATAAATATGTGAAAAGTGTGGTGTGCATTTTTATTCAGCCCCTTTGGGTCAATACTTTGTAGAACCCCCTTTCACTGCAATTACAGCTGCAAGTATTTTTGGGGATGTCTCTACCAGCTTTGCACCTCTAGGGAGTGAAATTTCTACCCATTCTTCTTTGCAAAATAGCTCAAGCTCTGTCAGATTATATGGAGAGCGTCTGTGAACAGCAATTTTCAAGTCTTACCACAGATTCTCAATTGGATTTAGGTCTGGACGTTGACTGGGTCATTCTAACACATTGATATGCTTTGATCTAAACCATTCCATTGTAGCTCAGGCTGTATGTTTAGGATCGTTGTCCTGCTGGAAGGTGAACCTCTGCCCCAGTCTCAAGGCTTTTGCAGACTCTAACAGGTTTTCTTCTAAGATTGCCCTGTATTTGGCTCCATCAATCTTCCCATCAACTTTGACCAGCTTCCCTGTCCCTGCTGAAGAAAAGCATCCCCACAACATGATGCTGCATGCTTAGGGTGATGTGCAGTGTTAGTTTTCTGCCACACATACTGTAGTGTTTTGCTTTTAGGCCAAAAAGTTCTATTTTGGTCTCATCTGACCGGAGCACCTTCTTCCACATGCTTGCTGTGTCCCCCACATGGCTACTCGCAAATTGCAAATGGGACTTCTTATGGCTTTCTTTCAACAATGGCTTTCTTCTTTCTATTCTTCCATAAAGACCAGATTTGTGGAGTGCATGACTAATAGTTGTCCTGTGGACAGATTCTCCCACCTGAGCTGTGGATCTCTGCAGCTCCTCCAGAGTTACCAAGGGCATCTTGGCTGCTTCTCTGATTAATGCTCTTCTTGCCCAGTCTGCAGTTTAGGTGGAAGGCCATGTCTTGGTAGGTCTGCAGTTGTGCCATACACTTTCCATTTTCGGATGATGGATTGAACAGTGCTCCGTGAGATGTTCAAAGCTTGGGATATTTTTTGATAGCCTAACCCTGCTTTAAACTTCTTTACAACTTTATCCCTGGCATGTCTGGTGTGTTCCTTGGCCTTCATGATGCTGTTTGTTCACTAAGCTTCTCTAACAAACCTCTGAGGGCTTCACAGAACAGCTGTATTTATACTGAGATTAAATTACACACACGTGGACTCCATTTACTAATTAGGTGACTTCTGATGGCAATAGGTTCCACTAGATTTTATGCAAACTTATAATAAAAGGTCCCCCGTAGAGGTGTAGTCAGTGTTAATGATGTACCAGGAAAGGAAATCCAAAGTACCAATGGCTATTCATCATTTATGATGCAGACCCCTGAGTAAAAAGACTGTGATTGAAAAAAGAAGGTGAAGCCACCAAAAGCACTCATACTGGGTCACAAAGCCAGATTTGAACACAATTTATTGGTAACTGACATGTAGAATAGCTCAATAACAAACAAAAAAACAATTAGCACCACCACAGTTGGTAAGATAAAAAAAGACAACGTTGTCTGTAATTAAAACAAACGACCCCCCACACATAAGCCGGCCAATATCATTCATATTAGTGCCACCTCACTGTGTATCAGACCTCGGACATGTCAGTTAGGATATCTGAATCCAACACAAAAGGGCTGTTATTATCAGAATCCTAGTTGTTAAATCCAAAGGTCAGTATACAGTAAAACATTTGGAACATGAGAAGTGAACGGGGCTCATGGGGCAGGGACCATGCAGTAATTGTGAAGTCCCTGGATAGTGTAGACCTGGATGGACAAACTGTCCTAGGGCCGTCTCAGAAGTGTTGGCCTTTTGATGGAGCGGCAACGTTGTCTTTTTTTATCTTACCAACTGTGGTGGTGCTAATTGTTTTTTTTGTTTGTTATTGAGCTATTCTACATGTCAGTTACCAATAAATTGTGTTCAAATCTGGCTTTGTGACCCAGTATGAGTGCTTTTGGTGGCTTCACCTTCTTTTTTCCACTAGATTTTAGTTAGGGGTATCAGAATAAAGGGGGCTGAATACAAATGCACACCACACTTTTCAGATATTTGTAAATATTTTTATATTTTTGTAGATATTTTCCTTCCACTTCACAATTATGTGCCACATAAAATCCCAATAAAATATATTTATGTTTTTGGTTGTAGCATGACAAAATGTGGAAAATTTCAAGGGGTATGAATACTTTTTCAAGGCACTGTACATCATGTCAGAGACCTGTCTGGGTCTGCTTTAGTATACTAACACTCAAAACACAACCAAGCCTGCAAACCTACCAGAAATACTTGCATAGCCTCTATTATGTTACTAAAGCAAGAGCTGTCATATTAAAGGTACTGTTGTACACCTTAGAGTTGTTGCAGAGAGAGAGTACAATACATCTGAGTGGCAAGTTCTCTCTTTATAACTGTCCCAGCTCTAACAGAAGTTTGGAAGATAACAGGTCAGAAGCAAGGTCTCCCTAATCAAAGGCTAGACCAGCCTTTCTCAACTAGGATTCCTCCAGAGCTTAGAGGTTCTTTGAGCAATGTCTACCTCCCAGATAAGAAATCAATGAAACCAATTATGTTTTGTCAGCTATCTTTTAGATGGATTCCTCCTACTTACCACAAATATAAGGAGCATTTTTCTCGCTAACCACCATAGTAATGTATCAATGGAGACAGTTACTGGGATTGCAGAACTCTATTTGCCCACAAGATGGCAGTACTCGCTGTTTTGCTTGGCCATAGCTCTAATACAGGTGCCCAGAGCATTTTGGGAGATGTAATCTCGAAGTGGGACCCTGCATACAGTTAAGCTGGGGTTGCATTTACAAGGACCACAGAGACCATCAAAAGGGGGAAAGATAAAATAAAAAACCTGGGAAGAAGCTGGGCAGTTAGAGAGAGGCGTGCCAACTGGAAAAGTGGAGGGGAGAGCAGTGCTGTGCAGAGTTAGACTAGGCTGGACTGGACTACATCCAACACGGCCAAAACAGATTTTGAAGGACAGGCTGTAAAGCTGAACGCCGAGCTACTGAGAGAATCTGAGGTGGTGCTCTCATTATCCGGAACTGCCATGAGCTGCACCTGTCTGAACCGCTGCTTTGCCAAAAAAGGGGGCTTCCCACTGAGCAGAGAGAGCACTCCAGCATCCAGAGACTGGTGCAGTAGGTTTGGGCATGAGGGTCTTGGACCCACTTAACAGCTTTAAAGTGGTTCTAAAAGCAGAAGGTTTTGTATCTTAATGCATTAAGATACAAAACCTTCTGCATGCATCAGCCCCCCTAATACTTACCTGAGCCCCATTTCAATCCAGCGATGTTGCATGAGAGCCTCAGCTGTCCGGCCACTCTCCCTTACTGGCTAAGATAGTAGTGGGCGCTGCTTGCTGTGGGGGCACTCGGCAGGAGGGAGGGGACAGGAGCGCCGGCGGGGGACCCGAGAAGAGGAGGATTTGGGCTGCCTTGTGCAAAACCACTGCACAGAGTAGGTAAGTATGACATGTTTGTTATTTTTAAACTAAAAAAAGAAAGACTTCCTTTTGCAAATCAGGCCCAGGGAGTATTCTCCCTATGTTCATCCCGTTCCTCTAAGAGAAAGCAAAAGCTCTCCATTGCTTCCTCTTCCCACTGGAATCAGAAAACTCTGAGATCAAAGACAATTTTCATAATTGCAATTATCCCAGACTGCTGACTCACTGAGCTTCCCAGTGAATGGCTGTGCAGGGGCCGTGTCAGGACAAGTGTGATCATTGGAGGAGAGCGGGCAGAGTTCTCAGCACAGCTAGATAACTGACCACGCTGTACTCTCCTGCTTAGTGTGGTCAGTTTTTAACAGGATAGGGACTAGCAGGTACACCAGGGATTTCACACAAGGGAATGCAATACAGAGGGAACAAGACACAAGTATATGTTACAGCAGGAACATATCAGGAATATGAAGTGTTGGGGTAAAAAACGCTTTAACTCCTCCCCCTGTTCACAGTGCCTGCCCAATTCCATGCATGCACCTACATTGCCCTGCCGCTCTTAAAGGGGCATACCTATTGGCTGAGGACAACCTGACATCCTCTTGTCCCTGAACTTTCTGTCCTACAAAACACCACCACCATGCACGCAATGTTAAAGGGCCCCACCTAAGCCGGCAGAAGCCAACATCCAGAAATGTCCAGATTTTGTGGCCTACCTGGAGGCAGAGTTGGTCTGAGGGTAGTGTGTCAAACTCTCAAGTATAAGCCTAGTCCCTCTGGTCTGAGAGTCCTCAAGTGAACTAGTCTGTCGCATCTATTGTTAGCCCATTTTGGGCACTTGAGAGAGCATAATCTCTCTAGTGGGGGGCTATTGTTTATTCTTAGTACTGCAGTACATACTGAGTTCACTCCTAGAGGTACCAGGGTTGACTGCATGGTATCTGTTATCATACTAGTTTCCTATGTTAACCTACTGATTTTCTACTTTGGTTTGCCAATACCAACTGTTTATTTTACAACAACTCGTGTGTGCTCTTCTTGTGTGACCACTGGGAGTTCCCAGCTGAGGTATTCTGATGGTGCCAGTAAGAGTGAGGCTCCAGATAGGGCCAGAGAACAAGCAGAGGACCCAGCATCATCAGCGGCTCCGGTGGGGGTAGCACTACAGAAATGTGTTATAAGCTATAGATATTGAATTTATTAGCAGGAGTTTCCTAAGACCAAAATGTTATGTGAATGAGTATGGGGTGCATGCTGGGTTGGGGACGTGACAAGGGGGGTTCCGCTAGGTGACGTTGCCAGGTGGTCCTGCCCCTTACCTATTTAAGAACTCTCAAACAGTGGAGCAGGCATTCGGAGGTTACCCTTTGTCGTAGGAGGAGGTTTTTTTGTTTTGTTGTTCTGGGTCTGGAAAAGGAATTGTCAAAATCTGTGTTTTTATTTTGCACACGGGGGGGCAGGATCTGGGGGCCCCTTGTTAAAGGGGGCTTCCAGGTTCTGATAAGCCCACAGAACCCCATAACCACAGCCCAAGGTTGTGGGGAAGAGGCGTTTGTCCCCATCAACACCCCCCCATGTTGAGGGCATGTGGCCTGGTATGGTTCAGGAGGGGAGGCACTCGCTTGTCCCCCCTTTCCTGACCTGCCGGGCTGCATGCTAGGATGAGGGTCTGATATGGAGAGTAGGGGGGGACCCCGTGCTGTTTTTTTTTAAATTTTGGCGTGGGGTTCCCCTTAAAATTCACACCACACCCGAACGGCCTGGTATGCATGTTTTTTTTTAATAATTTTTAATTTTTTTTTTTACATTCAGCTGTCAGTGGGGAACCCGCTAACAGCTGAGTCATCCGTTGTTAAGAACGCAGCGGCTGGCTTCCTGGCTCGCTCCTTAGCAACCAGCTCAATGCGATGAATTACTGCACGAAAGAATGTAGTAATTACCGCTCAATCTAACAAACATGCGTTCGTTATTTAACGCAAAATTCTTTGTCAATTGCATTTTTCAAAACTGATTTTTTTCTTGGGGGTTAAAAGCGCCCCGCAAGTGGCTGAAAAGTGGTGCAAGAGCGCCGCTTAAACAGCGGTAAAGCGATGCTAAAACTAGCGTTGCTTTTCCGCTAATGGACTTGCCGTCCCAGTGTGAAAGCAGCCTTAGTGGATTGACCCCTGTTTGGATATTGAAAGGACAAGCAGAACAAAGGGATGCTAATCTCTATGTCACTCTGTTCTCTCCTCCTCTCACTGTGCTGTTCCAACCTCTGCAAGAGGCCCAGGTCAATCAGGTAATTACAATGCCTGCATTTAAAATATACATTTATTGATGTATTAAATACCACTAAATTATTGTGTGCCTTTAAAATCTGTCACAGGTTCAACAAGATAAACAATAATAACAAAAGGTTCACTTGCTACTTTTTTAGTTTTTCAGTTACAGTCATTCCAGTATTTTGCTGCTTTGTAACCTCTCCTGCTCATTTCATTGTCCCAGAAATCCATGCCTAAATTGCTAGAAAGAGCCTCCAATGGCCCTTTTTGTATGTGCACAATGGAAAGCATTAGCTGAAAGATAACAGGTGCACATTTTAAAAATCACCTTTTAACATCTAAATGATGCTGAAAACCTCCAGTAATACCGCGCGCCTTTTACAAAGCCCTGTAGGGGTGCAGCTTGCAGACTGCGACCAATAACTATTTTATCGACAGCCTATCTGCATTGATGTTACACAGCTAGCTTGTTATTTCTTAGGCAGTGTCGAATTTTGTTTTAATATCTATTATGCACAAGGTTCTTCATAAAATTCAAAAGCGAGAGAGAGAGGGGAAAAAAAAAATAAATACAGCACTGCAGCTTTAAATGGCGAGACCGGCTGTAAAAACAATCAATTCTATCACGCCACGCTCGGCTTGAAATCACAGTTAGGCATCCTTTAAGACCTTTCACTGGCTGCTTACAATCATACCAATTTAATGCCAACCCTCTGAATTGTAATTGCCAGGCTAGACATCTGCAGTTAACCCCCAACCCACGTGAAAAAAATAAAAAAAGGCTTGAAACCGATAGACAACATAGTCTCTTAGCCTAGGCTACAAAAGGAGGTGTGACAGGTCGCCCTGGCCACGATCATACTTTCATTGTTTCACACCAGCCCATGATTATGCCGATCGTTTGATAGAAGCTGTCAGCTAATGCCTTTTTAATTCGTTAAGCCCAGAAAAATCAGTGTGCATGTCTAATCCTTAAGACAAATGAGCATTAGCAGGCTGGTCTGTCACAAGACGGCTCTACAAAAGGTATTTATCAGACGTAGGGCAGGGAGCATGTTCACCCATGGGCTATGGATGAGGATTTTTGTGCCTCCAAAACTCCAACACAGATGATATCATACAGGAGGAGACAGCGCTGACCATATAACTCAGGCAAATGAATAACAATGCAGAGAATTAAAGATATTACAGCATACGACTTCCCTGCTTTGTTGAGAATAGTCAAAGTCCTCAAGGGCGCTGTATATTATTTTTACAGCATTTGCACAAAGAAAGGTAGCTATGCCATGTGCATTAATACAGGGTATTAACCTTCCAGAACAGCATATTTTGCTTTCAGTGCTGTATGAGTTTATTAAGAACATCTGAATTTGAGACCTTTTAGGGCTTAATATTTTTGATAGTACAAAAATACTAAAATCTCTTTATTTCATAGGGATATTTAGGGGAAAACATGCAACAAAATAATACATTTGCAATATTTATTAATGCTCTTAACACTTAGTCTCCCAATATGAGAGCACCCAAAATAAAGTGGGCAAACATTTATTCAATAAAGAAAAAGTGCTGCGTTAAAAGTGATATAAAAATTAATAAACTGTATAAACGAATATCGAAAATAGGAAATAAATTAAAAATGGATACACCTCAAGTGTTAACTTGTGATAATCAACATAGTGCTTTAAACATCCAAATGTACATATAGTCCAAAATGTCCAAAACAATCACTGTGCCATTAAAAACTTTAAACGGTACACATCAATAAGCGAGGTCAAGTCCAAGAGCGTATTGCAATAACAATCGACCCCCGAATCCCCAATCTCAGTGGTTAAATGGGTCAATGCAAATCCAAGATAGGTTCCTTCATTGAATACATATTAAGATGGACTCTTACCAGTAATGGTGGGTACACATAGTCGTATGACCAGTGACCAATCACGCTTGGGTGGACACTTCCACAGTCAGCAATGGTGGGATCCTCCACAGTGGTGATGGTAAACTCCGCTTCACTGGATGACCCCTCCGCTATGCTCCAGGCCAAACAGGACTTGGCACAATTGATCAAAGGGGTACATGTGAAGAGAAAGACCCCCTCCACATGGTGTAGTAGTAAAAAATATCAAATTTATTTAGAACCGATACAGGAACAGATAAAAGCCTGCATGTAAAAGCATACAATAACTGCCATAGGCACACGGTCCTCATCCAACGCATTTCATCCGCACGGACGTCATCTGGGCAATGAAGGAACCTATCTTGGATTTGCATTGACCCATTTAAGCACTATGTTTATTATCCCAAATTATTGATTATCACAAGTTAACACTTGAGGTGTACCCATTTTGAATTTATTCCCTATTTTCTATATTTGTTTATACAATTTATTTATTTTTTATATCACTTTTAGCGCAACACTTTTTCTTTATCTATTTCTGCTTGCATTATGGTCTAATGCTGTGTTAGCTGCTGTTGGTTACCATTAGCGCAATAGTTTCCTATTTTTCTAAACATTTATTCACCACTTGCTACATGTCAGATACAAGTTGCCAGGGTGGATAAAAACCGATGATTTAAAAAAAATTATAAAAAATCAAAAAAATCAGATTTTTTCAATTTAAATCAGATTTTATTGATTTTTATCAAATTTATTTCAATAAAATGCTTTTAAAGTAAAAATCTATCTAAGGATAGTTTTCTATTTAAGATACATTAATAATTTAGTTTATTCAGCATGAAATGGAGCTTAGTTATGTACCATGAGGCTGTATATTCTGCAATGCATTAAAGCATTCACACAATTTCACAGTAACCATGAGATAAAACAAAGTTCAGGAATATTCCTTTATCTCATTGTTTTGCAAATCTATGTACACTACAAACTGTATGATTTAATCGGTTCTGATATTGTTGTTTTACTAACCTGACAGCTTATTATTCTAAATAGGAAACCTTCATTTTGTTTGCAAATATTGAAGATTCTAACTACCAGCAATAAGTCCTTACATTTAAGAGCGCCTGTCATTTCAGGTCCATCATGGCAGCGCCTGTTAGCGGGCATCCACTCACCTGCTCCCACCACGTCCCTCACCTTGTTGTGTCACTGCCACATCACCAGCCGTCCCATTAAAGTGAACGGGACTGTCTGAGTCAACAGCGGTCAGAGGAGGAGCTGCTGCGGGACAGAGATGACAGTTGCACTTTAAACATTATGATTTAAATTGAGATGATTTAAATCAAGCCTTTTTACTAGTGATTTAAATCAAATCCACCCTGCAAGTTGCATATTCATTGTTTGTCCCCACACTATAATCACAAGACCAAAAATGATGTGCCACTTGTTAAGATGTACAGAAAATTTAAAGTGACTGTGGATGTTTATGAAGCTGTGTTTGCAATAAAGTGACTTAATTTGCTTTACTTCTGTCTCTTAATCGTTTTTCTCTGCTTGCAAAGTCGCAAGAATCTTAAAGTGTTTGTTACCGCAGCATTTCATATTCCTGATATGTGCCTGCTTTACCACATACTTGTATGACAATCTATCCTACTTTGCTTCCTTTGTGGTAAATCCCTGGTTTTCTTGCCAGTCCATCTGCTTTTATATTAAAAACTGACCAGACAAAGCAGGAGAACACACCGTGGTCAGTTCTCTAGCTCTGCTGGGAACTAAGCCTGCTCTCCTCCAATGATCAGACTTATTCTGGCAAGCCCCCATGCACAGCCATTCACTGGGAAGCCCAGTGTACTGCTGCTTCTCCTACCCCCAGCTCTTATGCAGCTGAGAACAGAGGGAACAGATGGTATGTGATCACTTGTTTTGTATTTCATTTCAGTTTTAAACTGAATGGGTTGTTTTACAAGGTGATCATTTACAATCACTTTAAGCTGGCCATACACAGAGCGACTTTTGACCATTTTCTGATGAACTAACAGAAAGTCACTCTTGTCGGCCGCCTCCCACCCAACTTCCTTCCATTAAAAAATCTAAGGAGCCAGATGGCAGATTGTCAGCTGAAAAGTGGCCACATCCAATTAGATGTTTAGGTATTTTGATGTGCTGTATAGCATTGATGGAGCAAAAGTGTTTGGCCAGCATAAGGCTCCTTCAGGTTGCATCACTTTATTGGGGAGACAGACACAAATACCCACCTTGGGAAAATGAAAATGTAAAATCATTGTGGAAAGGGCATAGGCTAGGGGGAGAAGAATGGCACAGGCAACCCCATCTCAATTTATTATGGGGGAAAAAGGGAGTTTTGTACTCACTGTAAAATCTATTTATTGGGAGTCCACTGAGAAACACTGGACGTCTTTCACCTTTTAGGGTATATTACCACCAACAGGAAGGTTGCACACCGGCAGGCAAACTGTAGATGAGCTCAGGATCACCCCTTCTGCTACCAGCAGGCCTCCGTTTTGTAGACGAGCAGTACTGAGAGCTTAATTAAAAACACAGGAGGGGGCAGGCAGGACCTTTTCCCCTTAATGGACAACAAGAAAATGACATTACAGTAAGTAAAAATAAATAAATAAAAAAATCCTATTTTGTTTTTCGCCCACTGAGGGGCAAAGTCTCCTCTTTAGAAAGTCCAATAGCTGTCCAACTAAGGGGTAGACAACACAGCAAACAAAGACAGGTTCAACACGAACAGAAGAAAAGAACTGGAAACAGCCTGCATATCAAAAGTTGCCTGAAGGACCTTCCAATCAAAGCAGGCAGCAGATATGGCTGCGACCCTCACCTGGCAGAAAGAACGTTAAAACAGAAGACCATGTGGCAGCTTTGCATAGGAAAAATGATGCTCGATGCCAGGAAGATAAAGAACACTGACATAACCAGAGAAGCATGTGTTGACAGGAAAGGAAGAAGACGAATCCCTAAGGCCCAGAATGGTGGAACAAAAAAACTTGTTTTTTTGGTAATACCTGTAGGATTACCAAAGAGAATCAGTAACTGAGAGACATGGAATCACACTCTGATCTGTAGTCAAACAAGGAAGAGACGTTCCACTCTGAGAATTGCAGCCCAACATGGGGATGCAAGGTACAATGTACTGATTGAGGTCAATATCAGAAACTGTCCTAGGTCAGTACAAAGTCAGAGACCCTTAATTCACCTGATCCCATTGCAGACCCAAAAATACCTCCAAAGAGTTTAAATAAACTTACTAAAAAGTCAGAGAATCACATTTTGACCCCATGTAGTCACAAGGAAAAACAGGGGAACGTACAGCCTCTATGCAAAGTCTTATGTAAGGTATATGAAGTTAACGATCTTAACCAAAAAAAGGAAGAATCCAACCTTGATAGGTCTTGCGCTAGCCCAAGCTATTTGCAGAAAGAAAAGCCTCATGATAGACCTTGCTAGAAAAAACATCCTATCCTCAAGTACTGTAATAAGCACAGATTTCAATATGCTTTTGTCTCACCAAATCAATGATATGTTAGAACCAACAATGCAACAGCAAGAAGCCAGATCAATGAAGTACATTCACCTAGATCTATCCTGAAAAAGATCACCAGGAAGCCCAACATGTCAAATCTGCGAGGGAGATGAGGGAAAAGGATTATAGGGGAAGGCCTAGATCTGGATGTATAGATCGCATGGAGTTACTAGAACATCCACTGCTAATGCCAGAGGATTCCTGTGGCTTGGAGATTAACCTGTTTAGCATGAAGTTGAACCAGGAAATCAGGGGGTCCACATCTAGTGTATTTCACCTGAAACTCAGGTCCTGGATTGCACTTGGGCATATTGACCACTACTCCAAGCCCACTTGTAACTGGTTGAGGAAGCCTGTCCACCAGCTGCACATGATCTAAACATGGCGAACAAGACTAGAATGACAAGCTGTGGCCAGAGCAGAATCCAAACTATCCCGCATGTTCCTTCTTGATGGTTAAGGCACGCCCCTCCCACAGCACTGTCCAACTGGATCCAAGTCAGGTGACCGTCAAAAAGAGATGATTCAGCGATGCATAAAAAAACACATCTTCTGAAACTCCAGGATGTAGATCAGGAGAAGAGACTTTTTTGCGGATTAGAACCCCCCGCCCTTACATGGTCTCCTCCACAGCCTGACAGACTTGTATTTGGTAAGATCTTCCAGAAAGAAATATTTCCTCCTACTACAGAGCTGAAAGACTCATCAACCAAGCCAGAAACTACCTGGTCATCACCAGCGGACAAACTGGTCTGGTCAGGGAGTCGGCCAACTTGTCCCAAGACAACAGTGTAGTGCTGAGACAGTCTGGGGTGAGGCTGCACAAGAGGGGCTGCAAGTGAGGACAGCGAGGGCTGTCTGCGCCCTGTCAGGTCTCATCCATCTAGTGAGAAACAAAACCCTTACCCTATGATTTAAATGTGGATCTCATCTCACATGTGGCTATGATTTTAACCTTTCTTTTAATAAAGTTATTTAGCAGTCCTCTGGTTTTTGCTTGGATACTAATATTAATCCTAGTCATTGGAGAGTGGTGATCTGTTTGCACTGGCTGCGCTGATTTTTGAGTTAAAGTGTATGTAAACCCGAAAAAAAAAAAAAAATAATTCTGCCTGGTAGAGTATAGCATGCCATATCATCTGTGCCCAGTCTTGCCACAAAGAGTTAATCTAACTGTGAGTAATGAGCTTATCTTTTTTCAGGAAGAGAAAGTCAGACTAACAGGAAAATACACAGTCGATCCGCCTCTTGCTCTGTGAGTGACAAGAAATTTGCTTATCTCCTTCACACAGCAGAGAAAGTTTTACACTCCCCCCTCCCTCCTCAATGTCTCAATATAGAGGTGGGTGGGGAGGCTTGTGACATCACAACTCCACCCACCAAACTCCAGCAAACACAGACGCGCTCTGATTTCAGAGTTTTACAGAGCAGCTAGTACTTACAGGAAGGACATTTGCAAGGTAGGGATATATGCATATATTAATGTATATATACATTAATACTGTATCATTAGTTTATACTGGGTGGGTGGTGGGTTTACATCCACTTTAATTTGCTGAAGACACCTGTGTGGGAAGTTTCAGGATTGTTATTTTGCCATTCCACTGTTGCCCGACTGGGCATTTATGTTCTTTTTTTGAATCAGGTAATATTTATTAAAGATTTTTACTATTAGTTTTGTTTGTGCCATGTAAAGCCCTTCCCATGTGCACTCTACTTTTATTTTTTATAAATTGTGTTTATTATTTAAAGCTTTATGAAAAATTACAAAACAGAGCCTCTGGGCATTCTCCGGCTCAATAAACATATAACAAAAAACCCTAACAGTAGCTCAGGTACCTCACAGTCAAGAGAGAAATATCTCATGTACAAAATACATACATATACAGTATGGCAGCTGAAAGAATAATCACAGTGTAACTGGCCAAGCATAATGGAGCTACACGCAGGTATATGGAACAAGGTGGGTACTGGTAAAGTGCAAAATCAAAATCTCCACAGGGTGAGGGGAGCTTGGTGCTGAAGCAGAGAGGGAAGGACCAATCAAGTCCACCACACAACACCCCCCCCCCAACCCCAAAAATAGCAAACAAGCCCCCTCAAGGTAGGGTAGCATGAACAGTGTCTATTCTAGCTTCAGTAATGGAGAGGGACTCAAGCCATATATCCCCCCATACCTTGTAAAATTTCTTGGGACATCAGTGAGAAAGATATGTATTTTTGTATAACAGAATCATTAAGTTAATCAGTTTCTTCCAACAGTCTAAAGATGGAGGCCTGTCTGATTTCCAAAATAATACAACTGTCTTCCTGGCATAGAAAAGGGGTAAACTTAGTAGGGTCCTAGACGCTTTGGTAAACGCTAAGTGATTAACTAAACCCAGCAGACATACACAATCTGTTTGGGGAATTGATATCAAGGTTAGTGAATAAATAAACATTGCCAGCAATTAGGTGCCACTGCGGGGTAGATTCTATGAAGGTGTTGAGGGATAAGATAGGCCATATGCACAATATTAAATTGTATTAATCTATCCCTTGTAGCAACCAATTGGGCCATGTGCACTCCACTTTAAAAGCAAGTTATACATTGGGGTGGTTTCCATTTATGTTTAGCCTATGGTGGGCCATTGACAGATCCAAGGAGGGGTAGACCATTGTTTAACAAAATCCTTTCTAACAAGTCTCGGAACAAGTCTAGTAAGTCTTTGGGGTGTCAATAGCGTGCCAGGGTGTTTCCAGTCCCCGAGAGAAAGACCTCAGATAGCAGTTGCAATGGAATGGTCTTTGCAGCTTCAGGGGCTCCAAAATGCCAGAGACTGAAAACAGTAGGCTGATACTGCAGAATGGGGTACACCACATCCATAGCAGCCCAAAAAGTCTCTTTAACCACATCCCTCCCAGCCTATAGCAGAATGAGGGTAGGGCGGTGGTTATCATTGTTCTGACTGGACATCATATGACGTTCTTCAACATGATGCTCATGCGCAACGAGGGGGGCGCAGTACGATGATTGGTGGTGCGGTGTGTCGCTCGAACACACCGTATCTCTGATCATGGTAAAGAGCCTATGACATAGGCTCTTTACCATGTGATATGCTGTGTCCAATCACAGCTGATCACCGTGTAAATAGGAAGTGCCGCTTATTTGGCATTCTTCTACTCACGCTGACAGCACGTGAGTAGAGGAGAGCTGATCAGCGGCTTTACTGACGGGATCTGTGCTGATAATCAATGCAATGATTATCAGTACAGCCCCTTCAGCGTTGTTTGCCAGTGCCCACCAGTGCTGCCTTTCAGTGCCCATCAGTGCTGCCTGTCAATGCCATCTATCAGTGCCACATATCAGTGTCCATTAAGGCTGCCCATCAGTGCTGCATATCAGTGATCATCAGTGCTGCATATTAGTGCCTCCTCATCGGTGCCACCCCGTAAATGCCCGTCAGTGTAGCCTCATCAGCACACATCAATGAAGGAGAAAAATTACTTATTTACAAAATTTTATAATAGAAACAAAGAAAAAAATGTTTTTCCATAATTTTTTGGTCTTTTTTCAATTGTTTAGCAAAAAATAAAAAACTCAGTGGTGATTAAATACCACCAAATAAAGCTTGGTTTCAAAAAATGACGACATTTTCATTTGGGTACAGCATTGCATGACCACGCAATTGCTATTTAAAGTATGCCAGCACTGAAAGCTGAAAGTTGGCCGGGGCGGGGAGAAGTGCCCTGTATTGAAGTTGTTAATCCAGTGGTGAAAAGCAGAAGACTATAATACTATAGAATCTGTGGAGGAATTGCTGGAGCACACTTATAGCTACTGCGATCAGTCAGCAGGAACTGGGTAAACTGGGCCACAAAGTCATGCATAACTATAGAAGAATCCCCAGCCGACAACTGGGGAAAGCAAGGGAGACTTTAATGACTAAACAGACTCTAGAAGCAGAGGATCATTGGATTTTTTACATACCTGTAAAAAAAAATTTCTTGGAGTTAAGCACACAGGTTTTCTTCATAACAGATGGGTTATATGCTGTAACTGTAAGGTGGATGGACACTGGCAAAGCTACTCAAAGCTTTAGACTAGCCTTTCTCAACCGGGGTGCCGCAGCATCCTGGTAAAGAACAGTGGTCAGAATACAATCAGCAAAGTTAAAATAAAGGGAGGGGGTAGTGTGTGCTGTGCTCTCTTCCTCCCCCTACAGTGCAGTACCCAGCTGTGTGAGGGAAGGTGCTGTACGGCTATATACGTGTCTGTATGTATGTGTCTGTATATGTGTCTGGATGTGTGTGTGTACATGTCTATGTGTGTGTGTGTGTATACATGTATCTGTATGTACATAGTTGGTAAGGTTGAATAAAGACACCAGTCCATCCAGTTCAACCTGTGGTGTGTGCATGTGTTCATGTCAATAGTAAATCAAATGTCCCTGTATGCTGTGATCATTAAGATGTCCATCTAATAGTTCTTTTCAAACTATTAACACTCCCTGCTGATACCACTGCTTGTGGAAGAGAATTCCACATCCTTACTGCTCTGACAGTAAAGAATCCTCTACGCAGTTTAAGGTTAAACCGCTTCTCTTCCAATTTCAGTGAATGGCTGCATGTCTTTTTAAACTCCCTCTCACTGAAAAGATTTTTCCCTATGCTAGGGTCACCAGTAAGTTATTTGTATATCGCTATCATATTTTCTCTGGAGAGGAGACACTTCAGAGGGGATAAGTTTCCCCACAGCTGATATCCTCCAGTCCTTTTATTAGCTTTGTTGCCCTTCTCTGAACTCTTTCCAGTTCAAGCACATCCTTCTTGAGGACTGGTGCCCAGAGCTGGACAGCATACTTAAGATGCACTCAAAAGAAGAAGTGGCTGCACATCACGGTTTGTTCCAAATACCTTTATTCAAGGTTCCCAAAGTGACACGAGACGAGCATTCCATTAGGCGTCTCAATCTCACCTGGAGCAGCGAGTTCACTTAATTTTCATACTCAAGATGTGGCCAGACCAGACTCTTGTAGAGTAGGAGAATTATCGTTTTCTATCTGGAGTAAATATCCTTTTTAAAGCATGCTAATATTCTGTTGGGATTGCATGCCATTGATGAGCCTGTCATCTACTAGGACCCCCCGGGTCCTTTTACATCCTGGATTCCCCCAGATGTTCTCCCCCTAGCGAGTAACCTGCATTTGTATTTTTAGCACCCAAATGCATTACCTTACATTTTTAATATTAACCGCTTCAGATCCACGCTATAGCCAATTGATGGCTACAACACGGATCTGCTTTGCTGGGAGGCCGTCAATAGACATCCTCCCCTTCTGCTCGTGCCAGGCGCGCTCTGCACGCCACCGTACGCCGCGTGAGCGTGCCCGCAGGTCGGGCGGACTCAGTGTGCGCTGGAGGCCAGCGATGTGGTCGCAGAGAGCCAGAACATGGAACCGCTGATGTAAACGCGGCGGTTGCCCGCTCTGTGAGGGGGAGCATGACAGATCTACTGATCCCTGTGATTGGGATCAGTTAGATTTGTTATGTCCCTGTTAGCCCCGCTCCCCCACAGTTAGAACACACACAGGGAACATATTTAACCCCTTCGCTGCCCCCTTAGTGTTAACCCCTTGCCTGCCAATGACATTTATACAGTAATCGGTGTCTATTTTTAGATCTGATCGCTGTATAAATGTCATTGGTCCCAAAAAAGTGTAAAAAACGTCCGACATGTCCACCGCAATATCGCAGTCCTGATAAAAATCGCAGATCGTCGCCATTACCAATAAAAAAAAAATAATAATAAAAATGCCATAAACCAATGTCCATAGTTTGTAGGCGCTATAACTTTTGCGCAACCTAATCAATATATGCCGATTTTTTTTACCAAAAGTATGTAAAAGAATACATATCGGTCTAAACTGAGGAATAAATGAGTTTTTTTATTTTTGGATATTTATTATAGCAAAAAGTAAAAAATATTGTTCTTTTTTTCAAAATCATCACTCTTTGTTTATAGCGCAAAAAATAAAAACCGCAGAGGTGATCAAATACCACCAAAAGAAAGCTCTATTTGTGGGAAAAAAAGGACACCAATTTTGTTTAGGTACAACGTCGCATGACCGCGCAATTGTCATTAAAATAGTGACAGCGCTGAAAACTGAAAATTGGTCCGGGCAGGAGGGGGGTTTAAGTGCTCAGTAAGCAAGTGGTTAAACCTCATTTGCCATGTAGTTGTAGTTTATCTAGATTGGTGAACGAATGACTCGTGAATTTGGGGGGAGGACGGGCCTGGTTAAAAGTCAAAAGTCGCGACAGTGATAAAATTACTGTTAACGCGCCAGTACGCTGCAACATGGATTTGTTTTAACCACAGGAAAAAAAGGGTGTTTATCTCGAAAGAAAACCACCATAAACTAGTGGAGACGCCAAAAATAAAAAACGCGATATTTGTTTCTCACTACTAAAACTTTTTTTCTTGTTATAAAAAATGAAAAACGATATTATTTATAGGTTTTTATTTTTTTGAGTAAATAAGGAGTCAAATCTGGCTATACATAAGAAAA
>BLSH010166726.1:1133800-1165409 GCA_018402905.1 Glandirana rugosa | reverse complement strand
TTTTCTAAGTGTGTACCTCCCATCCTCTGTGAGCTAATTTCCTCTTCCTAGTTCACTCTACTCTAACTTCCTGTTCCGGGTGCACTCTGTTATTCTAGTTCCTCTTCCTGTGTCCTCTCTCTCATGAGGTAAAGAATATGGCCACATGCTAGAAGGCCTCCCTCAATCTACTCGCATCCTAGGACACATTACTATGTTTTGACCTGCAGTTATCATCTTTCGACCATCTGTCACATTTGTTGTATGCTGTACCTGCTATTCCAATGAATAAACGCTCGTGGAAGAAATCGGTAATTGGTGAGTCACTATCTGATAAGAACTGTCTGCGGTGATCATATCTGCTTATACAGGCCAGGCATAGAGGTCTCAACAAGGGATAAGTCGCCATTACAACAGTTAGGAGTCAGAATAGGCGCTATAACTTTTGCGCAGCCCAATCGATATAGGCTGATTGCGTTTTTTTTTTACTAAAAATATGTGGAAGAATATATATCGGTCCAAACTGATGAATAAATACGTGTTTTTATTTTTGGATATTTATTATAGCAAAAAGTAAAAAATATTGTTCTTTTTTTCAAAATCGTCACTCTTTGTTTATAGCGCAAAAAATAAAAACCGCAGAGGTGATCAAATACCACCAAAAGAAAGCTATATTTGTGGGAAAAAAAGGACGCCAATTTTGTTTAGGTACAACGTCGCATGACCGCGCAATTGTCATTCAAATAGTGACAGCGCTGAAAACTGAAAATTGGTCCGGGCAGGAGGGGGGTTTAAGTGCTCAGTAAGCAAGTGGTTAAACCTCATTTGCCATGTAGTTGTAGTTTATCTAGATGGCAGCTCACTTCTTCATAGAAGGTTAATAGATTGGTCTGGCAAAAACGATTCTTCATGAAACCATGCTGACTACCACTAATGATACAATTTTTATTACTAAAATCTTGTATATAATCCCTTATCATGCCTTCCAATAGATTGGCAGACTATTGATATTAGGCTAACTGTGGTGGCGACACAGTGGTGTAGTGGATAGTACTCTCACCTAGCAGCAAAAGGGTCACTGGTTCGATTCCCCACCACGACACTACCTGCCAGGAGTTTGCATGTTCTCCCTGTGCCTGCGTGGGTTTCCTCCGGGTACTCCGGTTTCCTCCCACACTCCAGAGACATGCTGGTAGGTTAATTAGATCCTCTCTAAATTGGCCCTAGTATATGTATGAATGTGAGTTAGGGACCTTAGATTGTAACCTCCTTGAGGGTAGGGACTGATGTGAATGTACAATATAAATGTAAAACGCTGCGTAAATTGACGGTGCTATATAAGTACCTGAAATAATAAATAAATAATAACTGGCCTGTAGCTCCCAGGGATATATCTTGGCCCTTTTTTAAATATTGGTGCTACGTTGGCTTTTCTCCAATTAGCTGGTACCATTCCAGTCAGTAAACTGTCCACAAAAATTAGGAACAATGGTCTGGCTATCACTTGACTGGGTTCCTTAAGGACCCTCAGGTGTAAGCTATCTGGTCCCGGTGACTTATTTATGTACATTTTTTCAAGTCTATTTCTAATTCTCTCCTCTGTTAGAAATGAGGGTGCTTCCTGTGACATGCTATGGAAATGAACATTACCGCCTTAGTTACGGTCCACCCCCCCACCCCGTTTCTTTTGTGAGGACTGAGAAGAATATATTCAAAACCTTTGCCATCTCTCTGTCTTTTGTAACCAGATTCCCTTCATCAACCTTTATGGGGCCAATATGTTCTGGCCTCCCTTTCTTACTATTTATATACTTAAAGAATTTCTTGTGATTCTCCTCCGCCATGTGCCTTTCGCATTCTATCTTAGCCGCCCTGATTGCACTCTTATATATCTTATTGCATTCTTTGTAAAGTTGGAATGCTGACAATGATCCCTCAGTCTTGTATTTTTTGAAGGCCTTTTCTTTTATATGCATTTTTACGTTGGAGTTGAGCCACCCAGGATTTTTTTTAGCTCTTTTTAATTTATTTACCATCGGAATGCACCGGCCAATACCTTTATTTAGTATGCTCTTAAAGCAGTACCATTTTTTCTCCATGCTCTTTGTTCCTAGGATTTTATCTCATTTAATATCGTCTAGCAGGGAGCGCAGTTGGTTGACTCTTTTGAAATTCAGTGTCTTTATATTACCCTTGTTTTTCCTGTGTTTTTTACTGAAATAATTGACCTGTGGTCGCTGTTTCCTAAGTTGCCCCGTATTTACACATCTGCGATCAGGTCTGTATTGTTAGTAATCAGTAACGCATGGTTTCCTGTTGGTGCATTCACCATCTGACCTATGAATTTGTCCTACAAGACATTTACGAAATGGGTGAATGCGCGGTTCCTTCTGCCCAGTCTATATCTGGATAATTAAAATCCCCCATTATAATGACACTTACCCATCCTTGCCTCTCTAACTTATCCGCCATCTTCTCTCCCAGCCGAGCTGCACCCTCCCAATTTAGGTGCAGTCTGTCCCTGCTAAAAAGCTGATAACTGACTGAGAAGTTAACCCAGTTCTCCAGGAACCCAAACCCCTCCTTTCTATACCAGCTCCTCAGCCACTTGTTAATTTCCCTAATCTCTCGCTGCCTCTCTGGTGTGGCTCGAGGTACCAGTAGTATTTCTGAGAATACTAGCTTGGAGGTCCTATTCCTCAATTTAGCTCCTAGGTCCCTAAACTCGTTTTTTTAGGACTCTCAATCTGAATTTGTCATTGGTGCCAACGTGTACCATGACAGTTAGGTTCCCCCCCAGCCCCTCCCAATAATCTGTCCACCAGATCCATGATGTGCTGAACCCAGTAAACAACATACAGTTCGGCGCTTACAGTCTTTATGACAGATAGCCCTCTCTGTCCTTCTAATAATTGAGTCTCCTACCACCAGAATCTGTCTTTCCTTACCATCGCTCCAGCTCCAACATCACGCAACAGGGCGTATTTATTGGGATGTTCCAGCCCAGGCCCGGCCTTCTCTGACCCTTTTTCCTCTATCCTTCCTGTCACCCAACTACTCTGCTCTGGTGCCTGCACCTTTGTATCTCCATCCGCCTCTGTGCTGGCCCCGCCGGGTACGTTCCCAACTCTCCTTTAGTATGGAGATTCTTTTGAGTGTTGGCAGCCGCTTCCCTACATTCAGGACCTGGGCATTCAGGGAAGCAACATGCTTACATCTTGTGCAGCAGTATTCACCCTCGATCAAATAATCGAGGAACACATACATGCCACAAGATGTACACCGAGTCGCATCTGCATACCCGCCGGGCATCGTACCTACTACTTTAATGGGGATTGGGAATTCTACTCTGTCCAATTAACTGATAACTAGCTTCCTGACTCTAATTTCTCAGAACACAGTTACTCCTCAGAACTCAGTTACACACAGTTGCTCAGCAGTACTCAACAATGCTCAGTTATTCAACAATACTCAGTTACTCAACAGTACTCAGGTACTCAACAGTACTCAGTTACTAAACAATCCTCTGTTACTTAACAGCACTCAACAGTACTCAGTTACTCACAATCAACAGTACTCCATTACTCAACAGTACCCAGTTACTCAACAATACTCAGTAATACTCAGTTACTTACACTACACCCTCCTCAGCCAGCGTCTCCACTACACACAGTCTTTCCTATTAGTTGTGTCTCTCTGTGTCTGCTCTGCTCCTGCTCAGTCGCCCCTGTAAACTGATACTTGCAGGGCTTGTCAGCACTTTCAGTCTCCCCCGGTCAGCCCACCTCTCACTGCTCCCGCCGCTTCCCTGGTTTGCTTGTCACACTCCCCCTCTGGTTTGTGGTTACACTTACCTGCTGCCTCTCCAGGTCAAGCTCTCACTTCTCGGTCTCCTAGTCCCGCTGGCTTCACGCCCGCCTCCTCTGTCAGAGTCTGTGGGGTGACACTGTCCCCAGCGACTCCCACTCCACCTTATCCATGGTCCAGATGCCCACGCCTGCCGCAGCTCTCTGTCCCCGGGTCACCCACCGCCACCTCTCTTGGTCTCAATAGGGGGTCCGGCCACAGCTCCCACATGCCACCCTGTCTCAGCGTCTGCACTTCCGCGCCAAAACAATGTAATAACACCCTGCTGTTCATACAGAAATGCTAATTACCAATTAGCATTACCAGGTTGCCACAACTATAAGTGCCAATAGCACTCATATAGAAAATATGGTGACTGGTATATATAAACATACAAATAACCAAAACATATAAGTCCATATACAGACAATAGTAGTCTGATGGGATGTTTTCAAATAACTGATGTGTCCCTTCACCATTCAAAACTATGGATAAGTGACTGGTGTCTTTGCTTTCAAATGTTGTGACACCAAAATGGTCTCAAGCCTCTCACCTTATTGCTGTAAGGTAACAGCATAGATGGATAGCTCTCTCTGAGGGCCTGCCTATTTCCACCTGCCTCTAGGGGTCCTTCTATATTTGGACCAGCTTGTGGAACTCTATGGTGGATAGTGCCTCCTCTATGACGGTCCTGGGGGTGCTGTCCAATATCCTCCAAGGTGGTAGTGTGTAAGGAAGAAATTCCCAATAATATAATATTTTTCCAAGTCTATTAAAAATGGTTAGTTTTACTCACTTTTTACAAAGTTATTTCAATCATATACTCCATGAGCGGCGAGCTTGCACTCCTGCGTCACTTTCGGTATGCCTGTCGCTCAATCCCGACGCGTAGTGTCACACCCACGTACCTCCATCAGCTTTTTTTGGGTTTGTTCATAATAGCAGCAAAGACTCTTGCTCCTCTGAAAAGGTATCCATGCTCAGATCACATTTCACAGGCATTTGACAGGCAGTAAAGAGGCAATATGTCACCTCCTCACCACCGGTTTTAACCCTGTAAATGCAGCACCACCACACCATAACCACATGCAATGAACACAGTTGTGGGGTGGTTTGCAGTGCAGCCCCATTCACCTGGGGGTATACTTCCAGCTGCAAACCACAGCATGTGTGCAACCCCAGTTGCAGCTAAAGGGGGAGCAGTTGGGGTGGTAAAAACAGCAGGGTTTTACCGCCCCCCTCTCCCCGCAGCTTTCTGCCAAAGTAATTGGGGCAAGGCACACTAGTCCAAGAGACCCCAAACAGCTACATGCAGATCTTCTAATCTTCACAGTGACACAGAAAAGCTGGAGGTGAGAAGTCAAAGTTGGGAGCAGAAGACTCAGTTTTTATCAGTGGGAGTATCACCCTCTTCCCCTAAGTGCCTGAGCAACAAACTAGGTGTCCGCAAAAATGACCAAATAACCCCGCCCACCTTTGAAAAGTTGGGGTGCAGCTTCATGCAAATTAAGGTTTTTCCGAGGGTTTAGCAATCTCAAAGATTAGGGTGGCCATAGATGGGTAGAATTTTGAGCTAGAATTCTTAGGGAAAAAATGTTCTAAGAAAGTTTATTTTTCTAATCATTAGGGCATCAAATCAACATTCATTTTCAACTGCAGTAATGAGAAAATTCAAAGAAGCAGGATGAAATTTTTTTTTCAAATGAAAGAATATCAAACAGTGTATATGGTTTTCATTCAGTTAAGTCCATTCATTCCAAATTCAAATGTTAAAAGAAAATTAAATCTTTTGAATGGCATTCGAATGTTCTGAGAACTTTTGTACAAAGACTTTTCCTAGGATTTTCATTTGAAATGTTTCATGGTCCAGAAGACCCCAGGATTAAAAGTAGCATACATACATGCACACACACAAGACACATATACACAAACGTACACATGTACAAACTGTAAGGGAGTTAGCTCGGCAGCGGGTGTGTTTGACCCCCTAGAAGGGTACACTACACAATTTAGGCACAGCAAGACAGCAGTTTCAGAGGAAAACAAAAAAAGGGATTTTATTAAAACTTACCGTAAAATCCTTTTCTCTGAGTTCACTGACAGACGCAGCCCTTCATTAGACAAGTGGGTTATATGCACATCCTACCAGGAGTTGACTAGGCAAATAGAAAGAAAGCAAGCTGGCCCCTCCCAGGGGGCCATCCTCTCTCTCCCATATAACCCCCCTGCTCTTTATAGCATATCAGTTCGTAACAAGCCGTACAAACGCAACACAGAGGGGTGGGTGCTGCGTCTGTCAGTGAACTCAGAGAAAAGGATTTTACAGTAAGTTTTAATAAAATCCCTTTTTCTCTTACGTTCACTGACAGACGCAGCCCTTCATTAGACAAGTGGGGATGTCCCAAAGCTGTGTCAGTCAAGAGGGGTGGGTAAACTACAACAACTGTACCCAACAGAATCCTCTCAGGAGGCGCCAGCTGCACCTACACTGCCGCCTGTAAAACTTTACGGCCAAAAGCAGCTTCCGCAGATGCTGACACATCAACTTTGTAAAAGTTTGTAAAAGCACACCTGTGACACCGAAGCCTGGTGTCTGAAAGCCCAGGAAGTGCTAACTGTCCTGGTGGAATGAGCCGTGACCGGAAAAGGGGGTACTTTGCCCCGAACAGTATACGCATGGGTCACGGTCCTCCTGATCCAACGGGAAACAGTAGCCGACGAGGCCACCAACCCTTTGCGCGGCCCATCCGTCAGCACAAACAACACATCAGACTTCCGAAAGGAGGCTGTAGACGCCAAGTACACCCGTAAAGCCCTCACGACATCCAAGGAATGTAACTCAAATTCCTTGGGATGCACCGGGTGCGGACATAATGAAGGAAGAACAATATCTTCATTAATGTGAAAAGAAGAGACCACCTTCGGTAGAAACGAAGGAGATGGGCGCAAGACCTCCTTATCCTTAAGAAGGACTAGGTAAGGAGACTTGCAGGACAACGCTGCCAACTCAGACACCCGCCTAGCGAATGTGATGGCCACCAAGAAAGCCACTTTCTGCGACAGCAATTGTAACGGAATATCCCTGACCCTCTCATAAGGCGGTTTCTGCAGCACAGAAAGCACCAAATTCAAATCCCACGGTGCCAAAGGCTTGAGGAGCCACATGGCGCACACCTTGGACAAATGTAGGAATCAACGAATGTGACGCCAAAGGCTGTTGAAATAGAATCGCCACAGCCGAAATCTGACCCTTGAGAGTACTCAATGCCAATTTTGTTATCCAGGCCCTGCTGCAAAAAAGCCAGGACCCTGGACACAACGTAAGAACGAGGGTTCCAACCCCCCGCCTCACACCAGGCAATATAGGCCTTCCAGGTGCGATGATAAATCATGCCTGAAGTACACTTGTGCGCCTTAAGCATGGTAGGGATCACGGAGTCAGCGACCCCCCTATCCCTCAACACCTGGGACTCAATAGCCAAGCCAGCTAGGGTAAAGCAGGGTGCAAGATGGGACCCTGAGACAACAGATCTTCGCACAGCGGAAGACGCCAGGGAACATCTGCCACCATCCGCACCACATCGGCGTACCAAGGACGACGAGGCCAATCCGGAGCCACCAGGATTGTCGGAATCCCCTCCGCTTCCACTCTGCGCAGTAGTCGCGGTAGAAGCTTGATGGGAGGAAAGGCGTACAGGAGTCGATACCGACTCCAAGGCACTACCAGCGCGCCCATGGCGGCCGCCAGCGGGTCTCTTGTCCTGCACACAAAGGTTTCCACCTTGTGATTGAACCGAGACGCCATGATGTCCACGTCAGGCGTGCCCCACTTGTGGCAAATCTGGCGGAACACTTCTGGATGTAGGGACCATTCCCCCTGATCCAGCGTTTGGCGGCTGAGAAAGTCCGCCTGCCAATTCTCTACGCCCGGAATGTAAATGCCGGAGATTGCCGGGACGTGAAGTTCTGCCCATCGCAGAATGAGAGCCGCTTCCGCAGCCGAGCTCCTCGTTCCGCCCTGATGGTTCACATACGCCACCGCCGTGGCATTGTCCGACTGAACCCGAACCAGGAGAGCGTTCAGTGGGAGAGGCAGAGTCTGATCGCCCGCAATTCCAGCACATTGATCGGAAGGCGGGATTCCTGCGCCGACCAGCGGCCCTGAGCAGACAGCTGCCCCAGGACCCCCCCACCCCAGCCCAATAGGCTGGCATCCGTCATGACTATCGACCAATTCAGGGGAAGAAATTACTTCCCCAACGTCAGGGCCGGGGCCCGAAGCCACCAGGTCAATGATCCTCTGGTCTGATGATCCAATCTGATCAGCCGGTCCAGGGACAGCGGAGACCTGTCCCACCGTGACAGAATCGCCCGCTGAAGGAGCAGAGTGTGACTCTGGGCGTAAGGCACCGCCTCAAAGGCTGAAACCATGAGCCCCAAAACCCGCATACAGAACTGTAAGGAAGACCACCGGTGTGACAGCAGGGTTCGCACCGCTGCTTGCAGTGTCAGCAACTTGGCCGGAGGCAAGAACACCTTTGCCTGCTCCGTGTCCAGAATCAGACCCAGGTATTCCAGGCGACAGGACGGAGACAATGTTGACTTCTGCAGATTGATCAGCCAGCCGAAATCCTTCAATGAGGCCATGGTGATAGCCACGTTCTCCTCCAGCGCCGAAGCAGACTCTGCTCTCAGGAGCAGGTCGTCGAGGTATGCTACCACCGCAATGCCTCTCTGCCTCAACAGCGCCAACACCGGAGCCACCAGCTTGGTGAACACCCGAGGAGCCGAGGCCAGACCGAAGGGAAGTGCCACGAATTGGTAGTACAGATCTCCCACCGCAAAGCGCAGGAAGCAATGGTGACGGAGACAAATGGGAATGTGGAGGTACGCGTCCCTGATATCCAGAGACGCCATGAAGCCCCCTTGGTGTAGGGCGGCCACGACCTAACGGACAGACTCCATTCTGAATTTTCACGCCCTCACAAAGTGATTTAGCGCTTTTAGGTCCAGAACCGGCCTGACCCCCCCCCTTTTTGGGAATCACAAACAGGTTTGAGTAGAAGCCGCGGAATCTTTCCAGCGGAGGTACTGGCACAATCACCCCTTGTTCGGAGAGCGCCTGAAGAGCCCCTAAGAGAGCCTCTCAATGCCCCCGAGGGAGTCTCAAGTTCGATGGGAAGAACCTGTCTGGGGGTAGAGTGCTGAACTCTATCCTGTACCCGGAGGACACCACTTCCTGCACCCACCGGTCGGAAATGCGGCCAGTCCACCTGTCTGCGAACCCCAGAAGACGGCCCCCCACCCGAGAATCCGGTGGGGGCAACCCATCATGTGGAGGCGGACTTATCCTCTGTGTTTTCGCTCTTGCGTTGCCAGGGTCGTTTAACGCCCCCCGCGGCAGACTTGCCAGGCCTCGACCCCTTGCCCGCTGCATTAAAAAAAACCTCTTCTGACCCGAAGGATTAGGACCCTGCTTGCGGCGGAACTCCCGTCGCCTGGGCTCCGGAAGAAAAGTACTCTTCCCTCCAGTGAAATCCTTAACAATTTCATCCAACTGCGCCCCAAAGAGCCGACCGCCCTGAAAGGGGAGATCCGTCAGCTCGCATCGGTCGGTAGTGCTGGGGAAGGTGCAGGATTCTAGGTAACCTCTATGCCCCAGCCGGCTTCTTGATAGCAGTCTTCATCAGATAGCTTGAAAAAAATTAAAAAACGTAGCAAAAAAATGAACCGCAGGTCCCATAAGGGAGCCAGGTCTAACTCGTTGCACTAGGCATAGAAAACTGATATGCTATACAGAGCAGGGGGGTTATATGGGAGAGAGAGGACGGCTCCCTGGGAGGGGCCAGCTTGCTTTCTTTCTATTTGCCTAGTCAACTCCTGGTAGGATGTGCATATAACCCACTTGTCTAATGAAGGGCTGCGCCTGTCAGTGAACGTAAGAGAAAGGTAGTTTATTCTCACTAGATAAAATGTGAAAAACAGCAAAACAAAAACAAACAACAAAATAAATCCTAGGCCACTTGGCCACTGACTACACAATAGGTTTCCCTGTCTGTCAGCTGGGTACAGCCTACCGCTGTACCTAGCTCCTATCTCTCACTGGACACAGTCAGCCACACAGGCTTCTTACCAGACAAGCTGTTACGCTCCCCAGTCTGTTGACCTAACACAGAACCCGGTTCCAGGGTGGAGCACTCACCTATGCTTGCTGGGAGTTTATGTAGAGGTCTTAATGAGCCAGCTCAACCCAGCTGGACTCATTACCTCTACCCCTGAAAGACTCAGCACACCCCCTAGTAGTATAAGTCTGTATACACTTTGAATCTTGGGCAGATGTACCTGCCATCCTGCACGCAACCAGGCGTCTTTACCTGCCGGCTGTCTCATACCCCCCCTCTTGTTTCAAACTGGGGTTTGGGACACACGCAGCCAGGTACGCAGGTACCCGAGATAGAGCCTCCACGTTCCCCATTTGAACACCAGGGCGATGCTTCACGGTGAAGTTGTATTCTTGCAGTGCCAGAAACCCAACAATTTACCTTTCTATTGGTCTCCTTGTTTTGGGCCATCCCCTTTAAAGGTGCGTGATCTGTAATCAGATCAAAGTGTCTACCCAGCAAATAGTATCGCAGGGAGTCTAGTGCCCATTTCACCGCTAGACACTTTTTTTCAATTGTGGCATAATTTTCTTCATGGGGTTTCAGTTTCCTGCTAAGATAAATGACTGGGTGCTCTTCTCCCTTCCAGACCTGGGACAACACTGCTCCTAAGCCTACGTCTGACGCATCAGTCTGTACCACAAAGTCCTTAGCGAAGTCCAGGGAGTACAGCACTGGTTGGCTACATAGGGCTTTCTTTAAAGCCTGAAAGGCTTCTTCAGCCTCCAGAGTCCATTTCACCATGGAAGATGCTTTCCCTTTTGTCAGGTTGGTTAGGGGCACAGCCTGCGAAGCAAAGTGAGGAATGAATCGCAGATAGTATCCAGCAATTCCAAGGAATGCTCGAACCTGCTTCTTGCTGTTGGGGCGCGGCCAGCCATTTATGGCTTTCACTTTGTTGATTTGGGGTTTTACTACTCCCCTCCCAATAGTGTACCCCATATATTTGGCCTCCCTCCTGTCCAATTGTACACTTTTTGGGATTAGCCGTGAACCCAGCTTCCCTTATGGAGTCTAGTACGGCTTGCACTTTTGGCAGGTGTGAGGCTCAATCCGTACTGTGGATAATCACATCGTCCAAGTAGGCTGCAGCATACTTCTGATGGGGCCTCAGAATTTTGTCCATTTTCTGCTGGAACGTGGCTGGTGCATTTTGTAACCCAAATGGCATTCTTTTATACTGGAATGCCCCCACTGGTGTTACAAATGCAGTTTTCTCCTTCGCTGACTCAGCTAGGGGAATTTGCCAATACCCCTTGGTGAGATCAAGGGTCATCATATCGGGCTATTCCCAGTCGGTTGATCAGTCTATATATGCGTGGCATGGGGTAGGTGTCAAATTTTGTAACTTTATTCAACTGCCGGAAATCGTTACAAAATCACCAGCTCCCATCGGGTTTGGGCACTAAAACGATCGGGCTGGACCAGTCACTCTGGGATTCTTCTATCACACCTAATTCAAGCATTCGTTGAACTTCCCCTTGTATTGCCTCCCTTCGAGCCTCTGGTATTCGATAGGGCTTTAGTTTTACCCTTTCACCTGGCGGGGTGATAATGTCATGCACTACCCCAGATGTTTGTCCCGGCAGCTCAGAGAACACTTTCTGTTGCGGAGCACAAACTCTTTCACCTCCTGTTTTTGGGGTTTTGATAAGGTGATTGCTATTCCCACCTCAGGAATTAAGCAATCAGACTGAGTCTGCGACACCAAGGTCTCTGCGACTAGGGATTCCCTATCCCTCCAGGCTTTCAACAGATTAATGTGGTATATCTGTTCTGGCTTTCGCCGTCCTGGTTGTCTGACCCTGTAGTTCACTTCACTCACTTGTTCAATTATCTCATAAGGGCCCTAGCCAGGAATTTGCTTTCGACCATAGGGATTAGTACCAACACCCTATCCTCCGGTGAAAAAGTACGGGTCTTGGCCTTGTGGTTATACACCCTTTGCTGTGCTAACTGCGCTTGGGCCAAGTGTTCCTTGAAATTGGCATTACTTGTGCAACTCTATCTTGCATTAGAGCAACATACTCAATCACACTCCGGTGGGGAGAACTCTCACTTTCCCAAGTTTCCTTGGCAATATCCAACAGCCCTCTTGGGTGTCTATAATGTGTGTTGGTGGCGCTAAACTGAATATATGAAAAATATCAGATGACGACAGATTATGATATTAAACCAATCATAGGGTGCAATAAATAACTCAAATGAGACAGTGGTATAAGATAAAATAAATAAAATGCAAAGGCATCAATTAATGAAAAGATATGCTTTCATAGATAATATTTATCAATAAAAACCATATTAAAGTGACAAAGTGTCCATAAAGTGTGACAAGAATCCAGCGTGCTATATCCAAATAGTGAATCTTCAGATAAAATCGGTGACTCTCTGTGATGGGTATTCAATGTGATAAGAAGGGCTCCAACTTTGGTCAGTGCGGAGGCTTACCAGAATTCAGATGTAAGAGCGTCTTTGAGATCTATTAGGACCCTCCGGCCCGTGACGTCAGTGAGGAAAAAGGGGGATCTCCTGCCTGGGTCGCGTCACACAGCCTGGTCGTCCTCCACTGGTGGTTCTGGTTCCTTTCCTGGTGTCCCTGGATTGCTCCTGGTTGGTTGGTTCCGGGTTGGTATGGCCACGGTTCTCCTTAACGGGCTGGTGTCCACAAGTGCAGGGGGGGGGGGGAAGGTGGAGGGGAGTTGAGGAAGGGGGTATGATGAAGGTCAGCTCAGTGCTCAGCGCTGCTCCGTCCCAGGGTACCGATCTGTTCGCTGCTTCTGCTTCTACCGTTGCTCTCAGCCAAATGCGTTGCACCCTATGATTGGTTTAATATCATAATCTGTCGTCATCTGATATTTTTCATATATTCAGTTTAGCGCCACCAACGCACATTATACATACTCTTACGATTTAGTTTGGTCGATACAGGTGGCCGCTTACTGTCCCTATCCCCTCATTATCCAGGGCATATCGCGGTTAAACCCCCCTTTAATACTCTTGGGTGTCTCCCATAGAGTAACCCGAAGGGCGAGAACCCGGTAGAGGTTTGTGGTACTTCCTGAATAGCAAACATCAAGTAGGGTATTAAACAGTCCCAATCCTTTCCATCTCGATCCACCACCTTTTTTAACATTTGTTTTAGGGTTTTGTTGAACCTTTCAACCAACCCATCTGTTTGAGGGCGATACATGGACGTTCGTAATTGTGTCACTTTGAACAACTTGCACAGCTCTTTCATTACCCTGGACATAAATGGGGTACCCTGGTCTGTAAGCAATTCCTTACAAATACCGACACGGCTGAAGACCAGAAATAGCTCTTTGGCTATCGTCTTGGCGGAGGTATTTCTAAGAGGGATCGCTTCAGGCTAGCAGGTGGCATAGTCCATTATGACCAAAATGTACTGATTCCCCAAGCGGACTTCAGTATCGGACCAACCAAATCCATTGCAATCCTCTCAAATGGAACCTCAATGATGGGGAGAGGTACCAGTGGGTTACGGAAATGCGACAAAGGTGCCGACTTCTGACACACAGGGCAGGAGGAACAATAATTTTCTATTTCCTTCATGACCCCAGGCCAATAGAACCTTTGCAATACTCTCTCTGGTTTTCTCCGCCCCCAAATGACCTCCCAAAATGTGCCCATGGGCTTATTCCAATACCAACTTCCTATAGGGTTTGGGTACCAGTTG
Organism: Glandirana rugosa; assembly: GCA_018402905.1. Lineage (NCBI taxonomy): Eukaryota > Metazoa > Chordata > Amphibia > Anura > Ranidae > Glandirana > Glandirana rugosa. The sequence goes on along the minus strand of BLSH010166726.1, from coordinate 1,151,729 downwards.
CTCAATGGTTTCATCCGCCTTTTGGGCAACCCGATAAAACAGATCCCTTTCCACCATAAAGTATGGGTAACTGCAAGACTGATCTGGCTGGGTTCACTAATTCATCATCTATCTTTACCACATTTTCCCGTGCCTTTATCAGGGTGGGGTCTTTTACCTGCTCTATGGCAACATTTTCCCTGTGAACCTCTAAATCAGAGAACTCTACAGACGGCATGTTTCGTCTGAAGATGTTGGTTCCTCCCCAGTTTCCCGAGTCTCTCCTGCCAACACCGACAAGGGAAAATCTGGAGAGGTCTCACCATTCTCAGAGGATACCTGGGATTCCTCTTCCTGGCCTCTAGGGGCCTCTGTGGGGGGTTCAGGACCATCCCAGAGTTCCCAGAATTTTGGAAAATCCCTCCCCACAATATCATGTGGTAAGTGAGGCACCAACCCCACCTGATGAGTTAGGGTACCTTTGGGGGGTCTCAAAAACCACTTTAGCCACAGGATACTCTCTGGTGTCCCCTTGTACACAAATAACAGCCACCTTGTTATTCTTAGAGACCTCTGTAGTAATTAATTCAGCTTTGATCAATGTCACCAGACTACCTGAATCTAGCAACACAACAACATTTTTATCATTAATGCACATTTTGCATAAATGTTTTTCAGTTCCCTGAGTGGCAGTGCATGCAACTGTCGCAAACAACGACTGACGTCTGTCTCTTAGATAGTCACATTCCATAGGCTCATCCACAACTGGGCAATTGGCTGCAATATGTCCCTCTTACCAGCAACGATAACAAATAAACTTTGCTGCTTCCTGCGACTTTGACTGTGGTCGCCATACATTATGCAAACTTCCCGCTCTCTCACTCTCTCCACCCTTACCCCTTGAAGTCATCTTACCCGCCGCTGGGGATGGTCTGGTCTTAATGTGGAAAGTCCGTGAGTCCCTGGGAGAGGCGGTCAGGTTCTCTGTCGCCAAGTACCTCTCTACCAGATCCACAAGCTTGTCGGCTGTATCCGGGTTTCCATGGTTTACCCACTTTTGAATAGCAGTAGGTAAAGACCTCAGGAACTGATCCATTACCATATGTTCCATAATCTTTGGTGCTGTCAGAGTTTCAGGTTGCAGCCACTTCCTGCCCAGGTGAATGAGATCATACATTTGTGACCTGGGGGGCTTCTCAAGTTGGAAAGTTCAGTTATGCACACGCTGAGCCCGGACAGCCAGGGTGACACCCAGCCATGCTAATATTTCTGTTTTCAGCACAACATAGTCTTTTGCTTGGTTCGGCTCTAAGTCCTAATATGCTTTCTGGGATTCACCAGCCAATAAAGGAGCCACCAATCCAGCGCACTGTTTCTTAGGCCACTTTTCTCTTTCTGCAGTCCTTTCACATGTGGTCAGAAACACTTCAGGATCATCCTCTCCAATCATTTTTGGCAATAAATGGCTCACAAAAAATGATGGTGTATTAAGTAAACCACTTGCCTCACTGGTCTGTCTATACTGTTGTGTTATGGCATCCATTTGCTGTTGAAGTCTCTGCTCTTGCTTCTGCAACAGCTCAATTAAGCGAGCCTCAGATTGTTGTTGGGCTCGTTGCTGTGCTTCCATACTTTGCTGGAGAGCTTGCTGCTGATTAGCATTTGCTTGTTGTAGACTAGCATTTGTTTGCTGCAGACTAGCATTCGTTCGTTGTTGATTCGCATTCGCTACAGCAAGCTGTCTCAGTATTTCTTCCATGCTGGCCTTTCACAAAAAAAGGGAAGGGCACACTACACAATTTAGGCACAGCGAGACAGCAGTTTCAGAGGAAAACAAAAAGGTAGTTTATTCTCACTAGATACAATGTGAAAAACAGCAAAACAAAAACAAACAACAAAATAAATCCTAGGCCACTTGGCCACTGACTACACAATAGGTTTCCCCGCTGTACCTAGCTCCTATCTCTCACTGGACACAGTCAGCCACACAGGCTTCTTACCAGACAAGCTGTTACACTCATCAGTCTGTTGACATGACATAGAACCAGGTTCCAGGGTGGAGCATTCACCTATGCTTGCTGGGAGTTTATGTGGAGGTCTTAATGAGCCAGCTCAACCCAGCTGCACTCATTACCTCTACCCATGCAAGACTCAGCACTCCCCCTAGTAGTATAAGTCTGTATACACTTTGAATCTTGGGCAGATGTACCTGCCATCCTGCATGCAACCAGGCGTCTTTACCTGCCGGCTGTCACAAAATATGCACACACATACAAATATTATCACTCACACACACACTTGTACACACGCTATATTGTCAAAAGTATTGGGCCGCCTGCCTTTACTCCCACATGTACTTTAATGACATCCCAGTCTAAGGCAGGCCATACACGGTCGAATTTCGAAAGAATTTTCTTTCGAAAATCGCTTCTAAGAATTTTCGTTCAAATTTCGCACCATTAGTGGGCTGTAGCAACAGCCGATTTTCGTGCAGTAATCAATTTGAGTAATCAGGCATGTTGGAAATTTTGAGAAAAACAAATGATTTTCTAATCAATGATGGGAGAATCGTGCGAAAAATGTAATAGAAAAATAATTCACATGAGTGCAAGAAAAGAAAATTCCAGGAATGAAAAGAAGATTCCCGGCCACGAAAATTATTTTCTGTAGCAACACGAGGTGAAATTGAAGGCTTGGTTGGGCGAATTTCTAAAATCAATGGTGGCACAATCGGATCAAAAAATGAACAAAATTTCTGATTTCGACCGTGTATGACATGCCTTAGTCCGTAAGGTTCAATATTGCGCTGGCCCACCCCCCTTTGCAGCTATAACAGCTTCAACTCTTCTGGGAAGGCCGTCCACAAGGTTTAGGAGTGTGTCTATGGGAATGTTTGACCATTCTTCCAGAAGCACATTTGTGAGTTCAGGCACTGATGTTGAATGAGAAGGCCTGGCTCGCAGTCTCGGCTCAAATTCATCCCAAATGTGTTCTATCGGTTTGAGGACAGGACTCTGTGCAGGCCAGTCAAGTTCCTCCACTTCAAACTCGCTCATCCATATCTTTATGGACCTTGCTTTGTGCACTGGTCCAAATCATTTGGTGGGGGTGGGGGTGAATTATGGAGTGAGGTTGTGTTTCAGGGGTTGGGCTTGGCCCCTTAGTTCCAGTGCCAGCATACCAAGACATTTTGGACAATTTCATGCTCCCAACTTTGGGGATGGCCCCTTCCTGTTCCAACATGACTGTGCACCAGTGCACAAAGCAAGGTCCATAAAGACACGAATGAGCGAGTTTGAGGTGACAAGACAATGTGGCTTTCACATACGGTACATTTTCAAACTTGTTAAACAGAGCAATTAGTTTGCTGGCTAGTTGGTAAGTGTGCTGGGAAATTTTTTGTTTTGTTTGTGTGTGCAAAGGCCTTATTCACCTTACTTTAAATTCTAGTTATAAAGTGCGACACACTGGGTGCCTTCAGCTGCCAATTTGCTGTGTTGGACTTCTAGTGTGTCCCTGTGCCTTTAAGAAGGAATAGGCTGCCTCCAGGCATATCTTGCCCTCAATTTATCTTTTGCTATATATGCCTCAACATGGAGACTTTCCTTTCAAAGATTAAACCACTTTCACACTGAGGCGCTTTACATGCGTTTTTGCACTAAAAATAGTGCCCGTAAGGCGCCTCTCCTGTTTCCCCAGTGTGGGGCGGGTGCGCTTGCAGGATAGGAAAAAAAGTCCTGCAAGCAGCATCTTTGGGGCGGTGCGGTGTATAAACTGCTCGCACACCGCCTTTGCCCATTGAAATGAATGGGCAGCACTTCCGAAGCGGCTGGGCAGCGATTCGGAAGCGGACCCAAAGCACCGCTATAACAGTGGTAAAGCACTGCTAAAACTAGCAACACTTAACCACTACCACCCTCACCGCCGCAGTGTGAAAGTGGCCTTGGAGTTAGGGCCGCATTTGATGAGACAGTGTGGCTTCCACATGTATTTGCAAATGTTGTGCAGGCATCATCTAACACAAAATGTTGCTGGATAGCTGATAAGTATGCTGGGAAACTTTTTGTTTTTTTTGTGCCATGTAAAACCCATGTGCACTCTACTTTTTATTTTTTGTTTTTATATAAATTGTGTTTATTAAATTTATATGAAAAAAATTACAGAACAGAGCCTCTGGGCATTCCCCGGCTCGACCTAAACAGATAACAAAAAAACCCCAACAACAGTAACTCAAGTATACCTCACAGTCAAGAGAGAGATACCACATGTAAAAAATATACATATATAGCAGCTGAAACAATAATCACAGTGAAACTGGTCAAGTAAGTATAATGGTGCTACAGGCAGGTATATGGAACAAGGTGGGTACTGGTAAAGTGCTAAATCAACGCCTCCACTGGGGGCGGGGGGGTGAGCAGAGAGGGAAGAGGGGGTGCAAAGGACCAATCAGGTCCACCACACACCGCCACCCCCATCCCTCCCAAAAAAATAGCAAACAAGCCCCCTTAAGGTAGGGCAGAATGTGTTATTCTAACTTCAGTAGTGGAGGGGGACCCAAGCCTTATGTCCTATACCTTGTGAAATTTCTTAGAACATCCCTGAGAAAGCTATGTCATTTTGTATAATGGTATCACCAAGTTAATCAGTTTCTTCCAACAGTCTAAAGAAGGAGGCCTCTCTGATTTCCAAACTAGCACAAGTGCCTTCCTGGCATATAAAAGGAGTAAACTTAGTAGGGTCCTAGATGCTCTGGTAAACGCTACTTGAATATGGGGGCAGGACCAAAAAAAAAATGAAAAAATAATCAGCAGGTGCATCCCCACATTGCCAGCAATTAGGTGCCACTGTGGGGCAGATTCTATGAAGGCTTTGAGGGGTAAGATAGGCCATATGCACAATATTAAATTGTATTTTAAAAGCAAGTTATATATGCATTGGGGTGGTTTTCAATTTTTTTTAGCCTATGGTGGGCCACTGACAGATCCAAGGATCTGTCAGTAGCCCACCACAAAATCATTTCCAACAAGTCTGAGAACAAGTCTTTGGGGGGTGTCAATGGCATGCCAGGGTGTTTCCAGTCCCCCAGAGAAAGACCTCAGAAAGCGGTTGCAATGGAAGGGTCATTATAGCTTCAGGGACTCTAAAAGGCCCAAGACTGAAAACAGCAGACTGATCCTCCAGAGTGGTGTACACCAGATCCGTAGGAGCCCAAATATTCTCTTTTAATCCAGGAGTGAAAAACAGAAGACTATGATACTATAGAATCTGTGTGGGAATTCGCAGGAGCACACTTATAGCTACTGCAATCATTCAGCAGGAATTGGGAAACAGGGCCACAAAGTCATGCATGACTATAGCAGAATCTCCAGCCGACAAGCAGTTTATAGTGGAGGATCTTGTGCCCTGTAATGTATTCCTACAAAAGAAATTTACAGGAATGTAGAAAACCGAATTCACCTTTGTTGTACAGTAGAGGGCACAGTTTTTCTTCATAACAAATGGGAAGTCCAAAAGTTGTCATAGAGTGAAAGGTAACTAATAGTCATCAACAAATTTATAACCAAAAGACCCTTAAAAAGAACTCCAGGCCTAAACGGGCAAACCAAAGTTAAACAACAGCCTGCAAAATTTTGTGGCTCAAACCAGCATCAGAAATAGTTTACCCCTTTTTCTGCCAGATCCGTACAGCCTTACAGCACCGCATCCTGCTGGCCAGGTCTGTATGCTGAATGGACCTGGCATTCCTCTTTCTGCTAAAGATCTTGGTCACTTCTGGTAGACATATTTTTACCAGTCCCTCTCTTTACTGAATGAACAAAGTGAGCAATTGGTACTGATCGCTCCTGTGTCCATTCATAAACTGTGTTTACTATTCTTCAGTTTGTGAATGAATAGAAGTCTCTATACAGAGACTTCTATTTATTCATCCACAGTGCAGCTGAAACTGCAGAGAAAGACTGTCTTTAGTCACGTTCTCGGTCTCAAAAAGAGAGACACTAGAGGTCTGTTTAGAACCCTTCAGCCCCTTCAAAAAAAATGTAACAAATATTAAAAATAAAATTGTACCGGTTAAAAAAATAAAATAAATAAATAATACTGACAGGTGGTGAGGAAGCGATAAGACGCCTCCTGTGTAGATTTGCTGCGGGCACAAAGTGAAGCATCACGGCCGCAGCATGTAAACACCCCCATCTGCTGTCTATTGCCACTTAAGGGTGGGGGGGGGGGGTTGGCAGGGGGCAGAAACGCAGCTCAACTGTGCATTTTTGCTGCCCCCCCAACCACAAGTCTAAACGAGGCTTAAGGCCTCTTTCATGTGGGACATCCTACAACGAGGCCACGTTTAGCTGCACAGGGATGCACAGGTGTTCTGTGTATCCCCATGCAAGCAGTCCCCATTGAGGTCAATTAGGACACAGCAGCTGCAGAGAAATGCACAGATGTTCCATGCATCCCTGTGCAGGCAGTCCCATTCATGTCAATTGGGATACAGAGGCTGCATTGACTCAGCCATTGCTCCCAACTTGACATCCGTGTGGGTGCATGTCCTTGTACTCTGTTTGCGTTTGGGGCCATGCACCTACACCCGCATGGATGTCAGATCTGTCCTTGCAGTCACTGTGTCCCAATTGACTTGAATGGGACTGCCTGCCTGCCCTAAGTAAGTTATGTTGTGTGTGAAAACAAGGATTCTATTAGTGAAAATAGTGATTTGATAAACATTTGCACAACTATTGTGGGGCCTAAAAAATCAGTAGCACCTTCTTTTTATTCTCCTGGTTCTTTGCTTTAAGAAAATGCATGGTTTAGGGGGGTCTTTTACAAACTCTGAAAGTAGTACGTGAAAAATGAAAACCTCCAGATTTTTAGAGAAAGTTAGTTACTTACAGTTTTGCGTACATTCGATTTTTACCATTTTGCAAAAAAGAGCAACTTAAAATTTACAAATGTTTGTTATTTATTACCTAAATTTAGGTTAAAGGAGAAGTATGGCCTGAGCATGTTTGGCCATACTTCTATGGATCACAGGAGCGCAATTTGTTTTGTTGGGGACAGGCACCACATCATCACAACTCCAGGAGTCGGGATCCGTCAGGTGCCTGGACCGACAGCCATCTCAGACACTCAGCGAGCCGCTGAGAGCAGAGGAGAGCTGCTGATTGACAGCCAGCAGCTCTCCGCTTGGGGATCTGTGAGACCCGAGCCATCGGCGGTGTTTGATGGCTCGGTTCTCAGTGTACAGATGCCGGGGGACAGATGCAACATTGCAGCGATGTAAGTATAGGTAAGTATATGTATACTATACTAGGTAAGTATAAATCTGAAAAAAAAAACATACTTCTCTTTTAAGTCTTTATTTTACTAGGAATTTAGCAGGGATTTTGTAAAATTTGCTGTGTTTGTATCTGCTAATAAAGATTTTATTATTACTTACCGTAAAATCCTTTTCTCTGAGTTCATTGACGGACGCAGCCTCTATTCTTGACATGTGGGGTTTATGCAGCTTTCACTAGGAGTGCACTAGGCAGAACGTAGTTCAGCTCAAAGCAGACACAGCCCCTCCCAGGGGGCAGTCCTCACTTGGCATAACCCCTCCTGCCCTGCTCAGCAACTCAGTTCGTAGCAAGCAGTACAAACTCAACAGAAGAGGGGTGGGTGCTGCGTCCGTCAATGAACTCAGAGAAAAGGATTTTACGGTAAGTTGAAAAATCCTATTTTCTCAATCGTTCATTGACAGACACAGCCTCTATTCTTGACATGTGGGGATGTCCCAAAGCAGTGTCACAACGAGGGGTGGGCAACAAGAACAACAGTACCCAACAAAAGAGTTCTCCGGGAGGTGCCAGACGTGCCACACCACCGCCTGCAAAACTTTGCGGCCAAAAGCAGCATCAGAAGACTCTGCAACATCAACTTTGTAAAACTTGGAAAAAGTGTGCACGAAGTCCAAGTGGCCGCCTTGCACACCTGAGAAACCGACGCCTGGTGTCGGAAAGCCCAGGAAGTACTAATTGCCCTGGTAAAGAGAGCCGTAACCGGAAAGGGGGGCTCCTGGCCCCGAACAGCGTACGCACGGGTCACCGTCTGTCGTATCCTGCCGGAAATGGTGACCGACGAGTCCGCCATCCCCTTGCGCGGACCATCCACCGTGACAAAAAGTGCATTGGACCTCCGAAAGGAGGCCGTGGCCGCCAAATACACCCGCAGAGCCCTGACCACATCCAGGGAGTGCAAAGCAACTTCTTTAGGATGAGACGGGCGCGGACACAGTGAAGGTAGGACAATGTCCTCATTGATGCGATACCGAGACCATGGAGCCACGAGGGCATCCGCCGCGTCTGCCAGGGGATCCCTTGTTCTGCTCACGAAGGCCTGCACCTTCCGATTGAGCCGGGACGCCAGTAGGTCCATGTCTGGCGTGCCCCTCTTTAAACAAATCAGGCGGAATACCTCTGGGTGCAGGGACCACTCTCCCTGATCCAGCCTCTGGCGACTGAGATAGTTCGCCTGACAATTCTCAATGCCCGAGATGTGAATGGAGGAGATTGCCGGCACGTGAAGCTCTGCCCACTGCAAAATGTGGGCCACTTCCGACGCCGCTGCTGTGCTTCTCATTCCGCCTTCATGGTTCCTGTGGCGTTTTCTGACTGGACCCGAAAAGGACGCCCGTGCAACCTCCCCAACCAGTGGGAGAGGCAAAGCCTGATCGCTTGCAGTTCCAGAACGTTGATCGGGAGATGGGATTCTTCTGGAGACCAGCGGCCCTGGGTCAACAGCCTTCCCAGGACCCCTCCCCAGCCGTATAGGCTGGCATCTGTCGTGATCACCATCCATTCCACGGGAAGAAATGACTTCCCCAGCTCCAATGCTGGGGCCCATAGCCACCAGGTGAGGGAACCTTGAGTCCGGTGATCCAAACTGATCACCCGATCCAGGGAGAGCGGAGACTTGTCCCACCGCAGCAGGATTGCCCGCTGCAGGAGCCGGGTGTGACTCTGGGCATAAGGCACCGCCTCGAAGGAGGAGACCATCAGTCACAACACCCGCATGCAAAATCTGAGAGAGGACCACCGCTGGGACAGCAGGGCCCGCACCGCCCCCTGGAGCATTAAGAACTTGGCGGCAGGGAGAAACACCTTCGCCCGCTCCGTGTCCAGGACCAAGCCCAGGTATTCCAACCGGCGTGACGGAATCAGTACCGACTTCGGAAGGTTGATCACCCAGCCGATGTCCCGCAGGAAACCGAGGGTGATGTCCACGCTGTCCGTCATGGCTGAGGCCGACTCCGCCCGCAGGAGGAGGTCGTCGAGATACGCCACTACTGCTGTGCCTCTCTGCTGCAGCAGAGCCAGTACTGGGGCTAGAAGCTTGGTGAAAACCCGTGGGGCTGAGGCCAGACCGAACAGGAGGGCCACAAACTGGTAGTGGAGATCCCCCACCGCAAAGCGCAGGAAGCGCTGGTGGTGCAAGCATATGGGCACATGTAAATACCCGTTCTTGATGTCCAGGGAGGCTAAGAAGTCCCCCTGACGAAGCGCTGCCACCACAGAGTGGACAGATTCCATTCGGAATTTATGCGCCCTCACAAAGAAGTTGAGGGCCTTCAGGTCCAGGACAGGCCTGACCCCATCCTTTTTCGGAACTACGAAAAGATTGGAATAAAAACTGCGGAAACGTTCCGCAGAGGGGACCGGGACAATCACCCCCTGATGGAGCAGGACGTGCATGCCCCCGAACAGGGCCTGCCGTCATTCTGGGGGAAGCCTCAGATTGGAGGTGAAGAACCTGTTCGGAGGGTGGGTACGGAACTCTATCTTGTACCCGGACTAAACCACCTCGCGCACCCAGAGATCCGAGATGACTGAGATCCACCAGTCCGCGAACCGCAAGAGCCGTCCCCCCACCCGAACTGCGGGTGGAGGTGACCCATCATGCAGAGGAGGACTTCTCCTCCGCTTTTTCGGCCTTACGCTGCCAGGGACGCTTCTGGGCTGAGAGGCCTTGTTCGAGCACGTAGTGCACGAAAAAACCTCTTTTGAGTAGAGAAGGAAGGGCCCGCCCTGCACCGGGGCTCCTTGCCCCTTCTGGGCACCGGAAGGAATGTGTGAGAGCAGTTGCAGGGAAATTTCCCTGATACTTTCGAAAGGTGGCTTCTGGAGCACAGAAAGGACCAGATTAAGGTCCCAAGGCGCCAAAGGTGACCGTACCTGGGGGGAGACATGACGAACCCCCTGGACAAAGGTACGGATCAGGGAATGCATCGCCAAGGAACGCTGAAAAAGAAAAAAATGAAAAAAAGAATGGGGAACCGCAGATCCCAGCAGGGAGCCAGGTCCTACTCCTTGCACTAGGCAGAAAAAACTGGGTTGCTGAGCAGGGCTGGAGGGGTTGTGCCAAGTGAGGACTGCCCCCTGGGAGGGGCTGTGTCTGCTTTGAGCTGAACTACGTTCTGCCTAGTCCACTCCTAGTTAAAGCTGCATAAGCCCCACAAGTCAAGAATAGAGGCTGCGTCCGTCAATGAACGATTGAGAAATTGTTTTGATAAACATTTGTGCAAATATCAGTGGACCTTAAAAATAAGTAGCACCTTTTTTTTATTCTACTGGTCAAGTATTTTCAGAAAGTATGTGGTTTGGAGGGTCTTTTACAAACTTTGAAAGCTGTAAGGTAAAAAAAAATTGAAAAATTGCCACCTGAGTTTAAAAGTGGAGCGCAGGGTCTGGCAGCAAAAGGGTTAAGCATCCACTATGTAAACTTAAAGTGGTAGTAACCTAAAAAAAAAAAAAAAAACATGCTCCTGTCCCATTTAGGCACAAGATATAGCCCAGTGCTTTTGCCATGTCAGTTGTCCCTTTCTATGTTGTACAATATCTGGCTGATCCTGCCTGTTCCTGTCTTCCCCTCTGTAAACTGACCATGTTTATCATGGCTGCTGATCTCAGATAGTGTGGTCAGTTTACGTGTCTCTGTCATCCAACCATCTCCTCAGCCTCTCTGCATCTCCCCCTCCCTCTCTCTTCTGTAGTCTGTGTGTAAACCAATCTCCTTCCCGCCCCTCCCCTTTCCTCCAGCCTAGATAGAGCATTACTATTATTAACCACTTCACACCCAGGTCAATTCTGACATTTCTCTCCTACATGTAAAACATTTTTTTGCTAGAAAATTACTTAGGACCCCCAAACATTAGATGCCTATCTATCTATCTATCCATCCATCCATATATATATATATATATATATATATATATATATATATATATATATATATACACACACTGTGGGGAAAATAATTATTTTATCCCCTGAAGCTTGTTCACTTACAAAGAAATGAAGGGTCTAGAATTGTTATCATAGGTGTATTGTAAATGATAGAGGCAGAATATAAACCAAACATTCAGAAAAAACACAATACAAATGTTATAAATTTAAGTTTCAGTTCAGTGAGTAAAATAAGTATTTGATCCCCTACCAACCAACAATAATTCTGGCTCCCACAGACTGGCTACAGTATGTGCTCATGTGGTACACAGATTAGTTTTGTCAATTTAAGAAGGTGCTCTCAACGACAACTCATTATGGGTATAATTGACACCTGTATAAAATATAAGTGTGCAACCCAAGATATTAAACATTAATGTGACATATACAAATTCTAAAACTGTAATACGAGTCCATATAGTTCTATACCAAAAGAAAAGAATGATGATATGGTGAAAAAAATATAAATAGATCTGAAAATGAAAGTCCAAAAATGTGCTCTTAATAGTGAAGAGTAATTCACAAGGCACAGTGCTTCACCCGGTGCTCTCTTTACACAAAATCAGCGCCTCTTACCAGATAGGTAGGATCTCAGATTATAGAGATCTCAGTCCCTCTCACAAAAGTCAACTGAAAGGGATAATCCACTACTCGGGTTCCTCTGAGGGTATTTTTCTCCAGCAAGCAGACAATTCAGTTAAGAAGATGTTTTTCCAAGATATGGACCATCTCGCTATGGATAATCTCCAACATGGGAAGCAATGGAAGGAAGAGGTTTCATAGTGTAGTATATCAGATGAACATTTATTAAAAAATAGTACCTCTTATACTTAGGATAATGGTAAACAGCAAACCGAAGCAACACACAGCCGCGGACCTTGTCTGCAGGCTGGTACGTGGTGACATCAAGGAATACAGCTCCACCCGACGCGTTTCCCCTTAAGAGGCATCGACTGGGATCGGAGGCTAAGTCAGCCATTGGCGGAAGCCCCAGCGATTAGGTTGTACTGTGCCACATGAACCAATTTCTAATTCAAAAAGATGTCTAATCAGTGGCACGCTTTTATAAAAGCTGTCCACATACAAAGGTACCCTTTACGGAACAAAGGAGACACCAAGTCCCAAACAATCTTGCCACTGCTCTCTATATAGTCTGGGCAGTTGCAGGGCTCCACATGACTATCTTTTCCAAAGCAAATCCTGAAATTACATGTATAGCCTGTTGCCCTCTCACTGATACATTTTGACCCCATATCTACGCTTACTGGGGAAAAACTGTTTGAAAGCAAGACGGCCAGAAAAATTAATGAGGGACTCGTCTATGCAGACATTTTTTTGGGGCGTATACAAGTTTGCAAATTTTTGGTTAAAGTGACTTACGAGGGGCCGAATTTTGTGGAGCCGATCATATTCAGGGTCACCCCGAAGACGACAGAGTTCATTGTTGTTGAAATGCATAAATCACATTATATTCTTGTATCTATGGCTGCCATGGCAGCAGAGAACACGGGCATATGATGAATTGGGTCTGTGGACCAATATGACAGCAACTCATTTTTTTAAAGTAATGCCCATGTTGAGGGTTAGGCCCAAAAAGTTTTTCATTCGAATGATCTGGCAAGGAACGAATCTGGGTTGGCGGGAAAATTGCTCGGTATATAAATTGCTTTCGTCCATAATCAATAGAAATTTTCAGTGAAAAACAGCCAAAAAAACGAAAGAGTTAAATTTGCTGTTTCCGCCTGAATTATGGGTTGGGCAGTGAATGGAGGAAGTATGGGTGCTGCAGAATCTGTGGGCTGCCAATCAGGATTCAAAAGCACATCAGGAAGGACACTATGGGCTCTGCTGGTCTGTGTTCTAATTCTTGGTGGCTCGGCAACCTGGGCATGGGGTTGGGTATTTCTGACCTTAGCAGGAATTTCTTCTTCATCATCGGAGCTACCTTTCAGGGTGCCACTGCTATATACAGGTTTGTATTCTGAGCCTTATTCTGGCAGTGAGGCTACCCCATCGCTCTCATCTGACATACTCAGAATCTTGTAGGCCATTTCACTACTGTACCTTTCGTTGTTAATTTTGGCCACTAAATTTACAGGTACTTGCAACTCATGGTAAAAAAAGCACCTGGCTGTCAGGGACTGCTTGAATGGCTACAAGAAAAATTACATGCTGCTGCTAGCAGAGATCAGGCATGATCCTGCTAATGCTGCGGTTTTGTGTGTATTAGAAGTGACAGTGATCTACTGACACTGTACTTGTTTGTTGGGGGGGGGGCAGAGGGGCTAAACACAGGTGCTGAAAGGGGTTGGGGCTGATCCTGCCAATGCTGCATTTTTGGGGACACTATACTATTGGGGACACTAGTATGGTTCTGATCAAAGATATTGATCCGTTCAGACACTATGCTAGTAATGGAGGGTATAGTGTGTCTGTGAGAGTGTTACTGGCAATCAAAGGGTTAAAAGTTACTTGTGAATATGTGGCAGGCAAACTGATGCTATCTGGGATTGACGCTAACGCTATGTGGCGTCACCCATGACACTGATACAGTGATCAGAAAAAAAAAATCTGTACGCTGTATTAATGACACTGTCACAGGGCAGTGAAACGGTTAACTGGGGGCAATCAGGGGGTTAAAATTTATTTCTGAATATGTGGCGGGTAACCTGACGCTATGTGGGATTGATGTTAATAGCCGCTAACGCGATCTGGTGTCACCCATGACACTAATACAGTGATCAACAAAACATCTGTACACTGTACCTAATGACAAATAGTACATGTGCCCAACTATGTGATTTAGTGTCAGTGTAGTGCTTTAACTCACTGCCTGATGTTTTCTCTTCTCTCTCTGGAACCGAAAAGGGCTCCACGAGAGAAGAGGACATAATTTCCTGTGCCTATGTGCTGAAAACACAGGCAAAGGATAATTTGTGATTCGCCAGAACCGATCACCAGGTAACTGGTAACTGATTGGTGCTGGATCAAACCACAGCACCCCCCAGGTCGGCAGGTGTGCATGCGCCCTCGGTTCGGGAACATGCAAGGAGCACATAAATATACGTGTGATCCGTGATATGATCCAGCGCACAGCTGCCACCCTGTAGCAGTAGAACTGCTATAGGGCGGACGGCAACTGGTTCAACCAGCTCTAGCAGCAATGTAGAGAAAAGTTTTGATTAAAGAAAAAAATGTTGGAGAAAAAAAATGAGGCAAGCAACATTAGGTAAGACTTACAGTATCTAGCAGAGCTTGAAAAAATACATTGATCCTTCCAGGCATACTGGTAATAGGAGTAGTTATCTTGGGCTAGCCTACATTTTTTTATGTTTTGCATTGTCCAATCCTCCTGTAGGTGACAGTATAACCCAAAATTGTCCATCAATGGACGAGAAAGAAATGGTTCCCCTTGACAGCAGTTGTGTGTGGGTAGCTTTACTCTCTCTGCTCTGTCTATGTGCTGAGAGATTGCAGGGATTAAGAAAGGTGTCTCACACATTGTAACATTTCAGTGTGCTGTTCTGGAGACTAGTGGTAATCACTGTTACATGCCAGGTATCACTGCAGCAAAGAAACCCAAACTTGACATTAGAAGTGTTTGCTTTTCAGCCAAAACTTACTAGTGGGCACACAAAAAAGCGTGTCCTGTTCCCTTTACTGGATTTTCTATAGACATGGAATAGGTTGGTTGTTCACAAGAATTGATTCTCCTCATGAATGCCATAGTTTGGCTGAAAAGCCAAATTTGCCTGTAAAAGCTGTGATAAAAATAAGTGGATCCTGCCGCACCAAGGTTTTAGTGCCCATTCACACAGGGGCGACTTGCGATCCAACTTGAGTTGTCTCAAGTCAGCCCAAGTCGCTTGACATCTGAAATCCCATTGCAGTGAATGGGAGCCGTCTCAATATACACTACTGAAGTCGCTCTGACTTTAAGGCGACTTCAGAAAAGGTTCCTGTACTACTTGGAGGCGACTTATATCCGCCGTGTGCCCATAGAATTGAACAGAAGTCGCCTCCAAGTCGAATCCCCAATCCAAATACAAGCGAATTTGTAGTGTTAAAGAAAATAATTTATTTGGGGCAGCCCCCTCCCTCCCTTCTCTGATTTGCCACAGGCAAAGTCACCTGGCATAAGTCATGTTGTACATCACCTGAAGTCGTGCTGAAATCGCCTAGCAAAGTCGCGCTGAAGTCGGGTCGCCCTGTGTGAATGCAGACTAAGACAGAAGTTAAAAACCCTTTTTTGGAAATTTCTTTTTATTACTTTTCAAATGCAATAGAGTTACAAGTTAACTAACAGTAGACAACACAAAAAAAAAAAAAAAAACATACCACAGCAGCGGTGGCTACAACAGTAATTCCAGTTATCAGTCATACAAAAGTTGAGGAACAAAATCAGACATTGAGTAAATAGCACTTATCAAGGATCACACGAGCTACAATAAGGATTAAGCAAAAGTACGTAACCAAAAAAAAAATAAAAATCGGACAAGTCCCTGGTAACCTCAAAGAACAAAGGAGACTGTCATAGAGCAACTAATTATGTAGGTCAAAGAAGGGATCACCATGAAGAATGTGATCCTAGCATAGGTTTGAATTCTTCCCTGTTACACCTAAAATGGACAGCTGGGCTAATTGTACGACAATAATCTAGAGATGTTTATTATAATGATGAGTAATGTTTCATCTTTTATTCTCTAGGAGAAAAGCAAGGAGTCTTCAAACAATGAAACAAGAAACTTCAAAACAATAATTTTTCTGTTGGTTACAACTTGTTACCTACAGGGATGATCACATCATCATAGAAGCTCCATGCCAGCGCCCAACGCATGGTTTTTCCCTGATTAAATTCTGTATACGCAACTTTGGATACCTATAATAAAATATGAGACACAATTTATCATAGTGGTGAATATTGCAGTAAACATACCAAGCATTTTCTATGTGGAGTACATCTCTGAATTGACAGGCAATATACAGTGGATATAAAAAGTCTACACACCCCTGTTAAAATGTAAGGGTTCCGTGATATAAAATATTAGACAAAGATAAATCATTTCAGAACTTTTTCCACCTTTAATGTGACCTATAAACTGTACAACTCAATTGAACAACAAACGGAAATCTTTTAGGTGGAGGAAAGTAAAAATAAAAAAAATAATGTGGTTGCATAAGTGTGCAACCCCTCTTATATCAGGGGATGTAGCGGTGTTTGTAATTCACATTCAAACTCATGTTAAATAGGTGTCAGTACACACCGGCCATCATTTAACGTTCCTCTGATTAACTCCAAATAAAGCTGTTCTAGTAGGTCTTTCCTGACATATTCTTAGTCACATCCTACAGTAAAAGCCATGGTCCGCAGAGAGCTTCCAAAGCATCAGAGGGATCTCAATGTTAAAAGGTATCAGTCAGGAGAAGGGTACAAAAGAATTTCCAAGGCATTAGATATACCATGGAACACAATGAAGACAGTCATCATCAAGTGGAGAAAATATGGCACAACAGTGACATTACCAAGAACTGGACGTCCCTCCAAAATTGATGAAAATACAAGAAGAAAACTGGTCAGGGAGGCTGCCAAGAGGCCTACAGCAACATTAACCACTTCAATAGCGGACACTTAGAACACTTCCCACCCAGACCAATTTTCAGCTTTCAGTGCTGTTGCGCTTTGAATGAGAATTGCGCGGTCGTGCGACGCTGTACCCAAACAACATGTTTATTGTTTCGTTCCCACAAATAGAGCTTTCTTTTTGCGGTATTTTATCACCCCTGCGGTTTTTATTTCATGCGCTATAAATAAAAAAAGACCGAAAATTTTTGAAAAAAAAAAAAGTTTTTCTTTGTTTCTGATAAACATTCGGTGCAGCACCCCCCGTTAGGAGGTCAGCCGATCGGCTCTCCACTGCTCAGGTCTGCAAACCTGAGCAGAGGAAAAGCCGATAAACGGCTCTTCCTATTTACACAGTGATGAGCCATGATTGGTCACCGCTGATCACATGGAAGCCTTTTACTTTGGTGAGTAATGCGGTGGGTCAGACTGACCCACGGCACCACCAATCGCCGCGATGCGCACCCCCGCGGGTTCGCGATCGCGGATTATCCTGAGGACATCGATAGACGTCCAGTCAGGATAATGAACCACCCACCCAGGCGTCATTTGTTAATAGGCCGGGCGGGAAGTGGTTAAAGGAGCTGCAGGAATATCTGGCAAGTACTGGCTGTGACAAAAATCTCCCATAGTCTTCATATGTCTGGGCTATGGGGTAGTGTCATGGTCCAGCCACCCAGCAAAAGGGTACCTAAGGGTTAACGTTGTGCAATTTCAGTAATTGGCACCAGGCTGACCTATTTAAACATCTCAGCAGCACACAGACCTTGCTGTTTGATCTGCAGCTTAAGGCTGGGTTCACACTAGTCCGATTCTCGGACCGACATGAGGAGCACAAGTCGCATTACGTCACAAAAACAATGATTCCCTATGAGAGCCGTCTTAACTGGTCTGACTTGTGTTTTTCAAAGTCGGAGCGACTTTGAAAAAGGTTCCTGTACTACTTTTGTCCGACTTTGATCCTACTTCAGCCCATTGAAAGGCATTGAAGTCGGATCAAAGTCGGATCAGTGTCCTCACTGATCTGACTTTGGCATGCGACTTGTGCTCTGGGGAACTCCACGCCAAGTTT
>BLSH010166726.1:1110812-1133790 GCA_018402905.1 Glandirana rugosa | reverse complement strand
CAAAAATCTCCCATAGTCTTCATATGTCTGGGCTATGGGGTAGTGTCATGGTCCAGCCACCCAGCAAAAGGGTACCTAAGGGTTAACGTTGTGCAATTTCAGTAATTGGCACCAGGCTGACCTATTTAAACATCTCAGCAGCACACAGACCTTGCTGTTTGATCTGCAGCTTAAGGCTGGGTTCACACTAGTCCGATTCTCGGACCGACATGAGGAGCACAAGTCGCATTACGTCACAAAAACAATGATTCCCTATGAGAGCCGTCTTAACTGGTCTGACTTGTGTTTTTCAAAGTCGGAGCGACTTTGAAAAAGGTTCCTGTACTACTTTTGTCCGACTTTGATCCTACTTCAGCCCATTGAAAGGCATTGAAGTCGGATCAAAGTCGGATCAGTGTCCTCACTGATCTGACTTTGGCATGCGACTTGTGCCCTGGGAATCATGAAGGGGAACTCCACGCCAAATTGAAAAAAAAAAAAAAAAAAACTGGCATGGGGTCCCCCTCCAGGAGCATCAGGCCCTTTGGTCTGGTATGGATTTTAAGGGGAACCCCATGCCGAAAAAACGGCGTGGGGTCCCCCCTAAAATTCATACCAGACCCTTATCCGAGCACGCAGCCCAGCAGGCCAGGAAAGGGGGTGGGGACGAGCGAGCGCCCCCTCCTGGACCATACCAGGCCGCGTACCCACAACATGGGGAGTATGGGTGCTTCGGGGCAGGGGGGGCTCTGTGCCCCCCACCCCACAGCACCTTGTCCCCATCCCCATGTTGATGAGGACAAGGGCCTCTTCCCGACAACCCTGGCCGTTGGTTGTCGGGGTCTGCGGGCGGGGACTTATCGGAATCTGGAAGCCCCCTTTAACAACGGGGCCCCCAGATGCCGGCCCCCCACCTTATGTAAATGAGTATGGGGTACATCGTACCCCTACCCATTTGCCTGGAGAAAAAAAATGTACAAAAAAAAAAACACACTACACAAGTTTTTAAAATATTTTATTAAATCAGCTCCGGCGTCTTCTCCCCTCGCCGGTGTCTTCTTTCCTCTGTCCTCTTCCCTCTGTTCTTCCTCTCTTCTTCTTCTTCTTCCCCCCATGTTGACACGACGCAAGCTCCTTCACGAATGCCCTCTCCGCTGTGTGCTGTGCCTTATATTGGCATGGGGCGGGGCCACCCGCTGACACCACCCAACAGGCCCCGCCCCTATGACGGCACGCACTGGGCATGCCAATATAAGGCACAGCAGGCATGAAGGAGATTGCGTCGTGTAAACATGGGAAGAAGAAGAGAGGAAGAACAGAGGGAAGAGGGCAGTTGAGAAGATCGGCAAAAGAGCAGAAGAC
This sequence comes from Glandirana rugosa, assembly GCA_018402905.1. Taxonomy (NCBI): domain Eukaryota; kingdom Metazoa; phylum Chordata; class Amphibia; order Anura; family Ranidae; genus Glandirana; species Glandirana rugosa. Next base: position 1,132,449 of record BLSH010166726.1, on the reverse strand, counting down.
GCCGCAGAGAAGGAGAAGAAAGAAGACCCCTTGGAAGATGGAAGACCCCGCAAAAGAGCCGAAGAAAGAAGACACCGGAGAGGGGAGAAGACGCCGGAGCTGATATAATAAAGGGATTTTATTATAACTTACCGTAAAATACTTTTCTCCGAGTTCACTGTCAGACGCAGCTTCTTCATGACTTTGTGGGGTTTTATGTTCGTCCTACTAGGAGTTAACTAGGCAGGGAAAAGAATCAGCTGGCCCCTCCCTTGGGGGCCGTCCTCTCTTCCTACATCAAACCCCCTCACAGAATAGCTCTTCAGTTCGTACACAAGCCGTACCAAAACAGAGCCCAGAGGGGTGGGTGCTGCGTCTGTCAGTGAACTCGGAGAAAAGGATTTTACGGTAAGTTATAATAAAATCCCTTTTTCTCCTACGTTCACTGACAGACGCAGCTTCTTCATGACTTTGTGGGGACGTCCCCAAGCTGTGTCAATAAAAGAGGGGTGGGTAAACGCAAACAACTGTACCCAACTGAACCTCTGAGAAGGCGTCAGACGCGCCTACACCACCGCCTGCAGAGCCTGCGGCCAAAGGCAGCATCCAAAGATGCAAACACATCGAGTTATAAAACTTAGTAAAAGGGTGAACCGAGGCCCAAATGGCCGCATTGCACACCTGTGACACCGAAGCCTGGTGTCTGACAACCCAGTAAGTACTAACCGCCCGGGTAGAATGAGCCGTGACCGGAAAAAAGGGGGAACCTAGCCCCGAAACAGAATACACATGGGTCACGTTTTTTTTTTTTTTTTTTAAAAATCCACTGAGAAATCGTAGCCGAAGAGGCCGCCAGACCTTTTGTGCGGTTCTTCTGGCACAACAAACAAGGCGCCAGCCTTACAAAAAGGAGCTGTAGCAGCCAAGTACACTCTTAAGGCCCTTACTACGTCCAAAGTATGCCACTCAAACTCCTTTGGGTGCGATGGACGAGGGCACAATGAAGGCAGGACAATATCTTCATTGATAAGAAAAGAAGAGACTACTTTCGGGAGAAAAGAAGGAAGGGGTCGCAAGACCGCCTTATCCTATGCATTACCAAATAAGGAAAATTGCACGATAGTGCAGCCAATTCCGATACTCGTCTGGCAGAAGTAAAGGCGACTAAGAAGGCCACCTTCTGCAACAGAAGTTGTAAGGGAATCTCCCTGAGTTTTAAAAGGTGGTTTTTGAAGAACAGAAAGCACCAGATTCAGATCCCACGTAGCCATCGGAGATCTCACCCGAGGCACCACATGTCGCACACCTTGTACAAAGGTACGAATCAGAGAGTGCGAAGCCAAGGTCTTTGAAAAGTATGGCTAAAGCCGAGATCTGGCCCTTAAGGGTACTCAAAGCCAACTGCTTATTCAGACCCTGCTGTAAAAAGGGTCAGTATCCTGGAGACTACAAACAAGCGAGGGTTAAAGCCCTCCGCCTCGCACCAAGCAATGTAAGCCTTCCAGGTGCGGTGATAAAACCTGCGAGAGGTGCACTTGCGAGCTGTCAACAGAGTAGGGATCAAGGAGTCGGCCACTCCTCTATCTCTGAGCACCTGGGACTCAATAGCCAAACCGTCAAAACCAGCGAGGGTAAAGCAGGGTGCCAGATGGGTCCCTAGAGACAGGAGGTTGTCCCGCATCGGGAGCCGCCAGGAGGCGTCTGCCACCATTTTGCACTACGTCGGTGTACCAGGTGGGCCGAGGCCAAACCGGGGCCACCAGAATGGTCGGAATTTCTTCCATCACTATTCTGCGTCTCGGAAGCAGATGTATGGGAGGAAAAACGTACAGGAGGCGATAACGGCTCCAGGGAGTCACCAGGGCATCCGTGGCCACTGCCAACGGATCCTTTGTCCTGGACACAAAGGTTCTCACCTTGAGATTGAACCTGGACGCCATAAGATTCACATCCGGTGTCCCCCATTTGTGGCAAATCTGCTTGAACACCCCCGGTGAAGGGACCACACCCCCTGGTCCAGCTTCTGGCGACTAAGAGAGTCCGCCAGCCAGTTCACCACACCTGGGATGTAAACCGCAGAGATTGCCGGAACGTAGAGTTCCGCCCAACACAGAATCAGAGCTGCCTCTGCAGCCGCTGCTGGGCTCCGTGTGCCGCCCTGATGATTCACATACGCCACCGCCGTGGCATTGTCCGATTGAATTCGAATTGGGCGGCCTCGCAATCTCCTTGTCCAATGAAAGACACAGTCTGATCTCTCTCAGCTCCAGCACGTTGATGGGTAGGCAGGCCTACTGGGCTGACCAACGACCCTGAGCTGATAGTCGTTCCAGGACTCCGCCCCAGCCCGTCAGGCTGGCGTCCGTGGAGCTTACCGTCCACCGAAGGGACAGGAACAACTTCCCCCGAGTCCCATAACCACCAGGCGAGGGACGCCCTGACCCGAGGGCCCAGCCGGATCGGAAGATCCAATGACCGGTGGGGCTTGTCCCATTGGACCAGAATTGCTCGCTGGAGCAAACGAGTGTGACTCTGGGCAAAAGGTATCGCCTCGAACGACGAGACCATGAGCCCCAGCACCCTCATACAAAACCGCAAGGAAGACCGGCGGCGTGATAGGAGGGTGCGCACAGCCGACTGTAAGTTCTGTAGCTTCGTCGGAGGAAACAACACCTTTTCTTGTCCATAATGACACTCCAGACGGCAGGAGGGAGACACCGACGACTACTGCAGGTTGAACAACCAGCCGAAATCCCGCAATGAGACCATTGCGATGTTCACATCCTCCTCCAGGGCAGAGACAGAGTCCGCTCGCAGGAGCAGATCGTCCAGGTATGCCACTATGGCAATGCCCCACCTACTGGCGATCCCCAACCGCAAACCGCAGAAAACGCTGATGTCGCGGATGGATGGGGACATGGAGGTACGCATCCGGAATTCTCACGCCCTGACAAAACTGTCTAGGGCCTTCAATTCCAGGATGGGCCGAAAGCTGTCCCCTTTGTTGGGCACCACAAAAAAGATTTGAGTAAAAACCTCAAAATCCCTCTCTGAGGGAACCGGTACAATCACTCCCTGTTCTGATAGAGCCTGTACTGCCCTGGAAGGGCCAGCCTGCGCTCCAGCGGGAGGTTTAAATTTGCTGGGAAGTGCGAACCCCCGAAGACGTCCCCCACCCGACACTCGGGTGGGGGCGCCCCATCAGGCTGAGGAAGACTTGTCTTCCGTCTTTCCTGGTTTGCGCTGCCACTGCCGACGCCGGCCCCTTCAGCAACCTTACTGGAATGGGTTCCCTTGCTTGCCGTGCCAGATGCACGAAAAAGCTTCTTCTGACCCGACGTAGCAGGCACCTGTCTACGGCAGAACTCACGCCTGCGGGGCTCCGGAAGGAAAGTACTCTTGCCTGCTGTGAGATCCTTAATGATTTCAGCAAGGCGCGAGCCAAATGGGCGCCCACCCTGAAAAGGAAGATCAGCCCAACCTAGTGCGGAAGCGTGGTCACCGACCAGGGTCGCAGCCAAGAGTTCTGTGAAGTCTAATGGTCGCTATCGACATTCTAGACAGCAAGGGCAGAACATCCACCGCCGCATCACAGAGGTATTTTATCCCCTGGAGTAAAAACTCAGCCTTCTGCGGTGCCTCCATCAGGCGACTGCCCACCAGGTCTGACTTAAGTTCCTCCATGCACTCAGAGAGGTACTGCGCTGCCATGGCCGCAGCCAAAGCAGGTCGCACTGCGGCGCCCACGTTCAAGAACAAGGACTTCAAAAGTGCCTCTGTCCTTCTATCGGCAGGATCCTTGAAGAAATGAGTCCCCGCCATAGGAATGCTAGTCGCCTTGGTAAGGCGTGCAATAGGTGGATCCACCGCAGGAGATTCCCCATTTCTTTAGGAAATACTCCCCAAAGGGATAACGTTCAGTAAAATGGCCAGTCAGTGAGGAGGAACGCCGGGTTGCTGCCATTCACGATATAGGAAATGGTCAAAAAAATTAACTGTAAGGATAGGACTTGGGCCTTGGGGGGCCTAGAAGACCCGCACACATAAGCAGATCGCGATTCGCCCGTTTGATGCAACTTGGTGCGAATGCCAGCGATAATGGTGGCGACCAGCACATTGTCCTGGTCAGCCACTGGCTCCTGGTCCTCCTCAGCTACCATGTCACCCCAGCAGACAAGTCCCCCGGGGTCTCTAAGACCCTTGAAGCCCCTCAAACTCAGAATCTTCCCCTGAGGATAAAAAAGGAGGCGGGGGGGGGGCGCTTCCAGGGAGCCCGCAGAGCGGCGTCCCCACATGGAAAGATTTCAGTGAGAAGATCCCGCAGCTGGGTGAGAAAAGCCCCTTGGGCAGACTGCGTGGCTGCTGATGCCCTCTCAGCAGGTTCGGCAGGGAGATCAGCCATGGTCAGGGATGGATGGATGGATGGATGGACGCCCCACACACCCCCACAGGATCCGAGGACAGCACCCCACCGCCACCAGCACCCAGAGGGAGCCCAGCTATACTTGCGGTTTTGCTGCCCATCAGCGCAGATCGTTCAGAAAATACTGCCTGTCACTGTCCATTTTCTGAGGGGAGAAGCTGCAGCCACGTGTACAATGCAGAGCATGCAGTGAAGATGGCTGCCAGGAAGCACTAGAGGCTGAAACACACCTCTCAGGCAACGTGCAGTACCGAATATGGCCGCTCCAAGCGCTAGAGGGAAAGCCCCATAGGCTGGAAATGTCCGCGGCTACAGCAAAATGGCGGCGGTCCGCTGCAAAATGGCGGCCGAAGGACCGCATGGTGATGCTGGACGAGAAGGCCGAACGAACGGGCAGCGCTGGGGAGGGGGGTGGGGGGCGAGGTGTGGCAGGGGGCAAGATGAAAGGCTGATCCCCACCGGTGGCTACCCCGGACAAGCTACTGGAGCAGTGGAAAAACCGCATTTGCGGACGTCGGGCCCACTTCACTCCCCGGGTGGGGAGGAAGGCAGTGCGCTCACTTACCCGTCCGACGCCACGGCAGCCACCGAACGCAGACTTTACACCCTCGATGGGGGGCATGCTGCTGGCCCAGAGTCGCCCTGCCGAACGAATCGGGAAGGGGACCAATGTGGGGGATTTCGCCCCGGGCCACCCGCACGGAACGGGTAAGATGCGGCGGGTCCCTGTGTTGGGGCCGGCTTCGCATCATGTTGGCCAGGTCGGGGAAAGTACAGAGCACCAGGACTCTCTATGCCCCGACCGGCTTCTTGATAGCAGATCATCTTGATTGCAGCAAAAAAAGAAAAGAAAATAAAAAAGAAAAATGGTCACAATAGGACCGCAGTTCCCTATAGGGAAGCCAGGTCAACTCCTTGCGAACTAGGCATTGAAACTGAAGAGCTATTCTGTGAGGGGGTTTGATGTAGGAAGAGAGGACGGCCCCCAAGGGAGGGGCCAGCTGATTCTTTTCCCTGCCTAGTTAACTCCTAGTAGGACGAACATAAAACCCCACAAAGTCATGAAGAAGCTGCGTCTGTCAGTGAACGTAGGAGAAAAAATATTTTAAAAACTTGTGTAGTGTGTTTTTTTTGTACATTTTTTTCCCCAGGTAAATGGGTAGGGGTACGATGTACCCCATGCTCATTTACATAGGGTGGGGGGCAGGCATCTGGGGGCCCCTTTGTTAAAGAGGGCTTCCAGATTCCGATAAGTCCCCGCCCGCAGACCCCGACAACCAACGGTCAGGGTTGTCGGGAAGAGGCCCTTGTCCTCATCAACATGGGGGCAAGGTGGTTTGGGGTGGGGGGCGCAGAGCCCCCCCCCTGCCCCGAAGCACCCATACTCCCCATGCTGAGGGCACGCGGCCTGGTATGGTCCAGGAGGGGGGGGGCGCTCGCTCGTCCCCACCCCCTTTCCTGGCCTGCCGGGCTGCGAGCTCGGATAAGGGTCTGGTTTCCCGGCGTGGGGGTTCCCCTTAAATCCCATACCAGACCAAAGGGCCTGGTATGCTCTTGGAGGGGGACTCCATGCCATTTTTTTTTTTAATTTGGCGTGGAGTTCCCCTTCAAGATCCCCAGAGCACAAGGTGCCTGGCATTGTCGGGATCAAAGTCGGATCCCTGTTCACAGACAAACGGTCCAACTTTGACCCTATATAGGACCATAAATCGCACAGTAAAGTAGGATCAAAGTCGGACCGTTTTTTTGTCGGATAGTGTGAACCCAGCCTCAGTGTGTGTTTTCTCTGTATCCCGCTTGTACCTGCATCTGACCCGGCTCCGTCTGACTATCCGCCCCTCTCTGAACCTGACCTTGGCCTGCCTTGACTGTTTTTGGACCCCCTTAACTTGCTACCTGTTGCCTGCAACTGACCCGGCCTGTTCACCCTGTCTCAGCCTGCCTCTTATCCAACCAGCCAGTGCCTGGACTAACCAGCTTCAGCAGCCAGTACCTATTCTACACCACGCACCCGGAGGGCATCACCACTCTACTGCTGCAGCAACCACAAAGGCACTTCTACTCCACTGCGTTCTTGGGGCTACTGTCTCCACTCCAGGGGCCCCAGAAGCAGAGCTGTATGAGTTTAAGGGTGTGCACACTTATGCAGCCATATTATTTTAGTTTATTTTTACTTCTCTTCACCTAAAAGATTTCAGTTTGTTGTTCAATTGAGTTGTACAGTTTATAGGTCACATTAAAAGGTGGAAAAAGTTCTGCAATTATTTATCTTTGTCTCATTTTTTTACATCACAGAAACCTGACATTTTAACAGGGGTGTGTAGACTTTTTATATCCACTGTATTAATTTATTAAGGTTAGCTTCAATACTGAGATTTGAAACTCTAGCAGGCACAGTTTGCTCTAACACCTACAGAAGTGTTACTGAAGATCATGATTACATTTGGGTTAATCTAGTTTTGGCTCACAATTGTAATTGCTAGTGTTACCCTGAACACACGTATCAACTCATGTCCTTTACTGCACAAATCTATTGCACCAAATACTGACAAACTCATTTTCTGAACCACTATTTTCCTGCAGATTTTGAGACATTGTGTATGTTTTTTTTCTTACAATTGCTGCGCTAGTCACATCTTTAATTTTAAACATTCAAACTGTACAATTTTTTGGTGCATCCAGGAAAAAGGCAGGTTTCTATGGGGTCAACTCACTAACATTTACATGATGTGACTCATTTGCATAAATAAATAGAAGAAAAAAAGATTATGCCGATTAAGTCCAATTCATAAATGGAACAGAGAGCAAAAAAACATGATATTTATCACCAGGGTTTTGCTGGCGGTATCAAATGCAGTATCTGTCAGAAACAGCGTGCCGCCCCCCTAATAGCTTGTTGCTATTGTATACTGGGTCTGTGATGCCACAAGGGGCGGGGCCACAAGGTGACATCGCCAGGTGGCCCTGCCCCATAGCCATTTAAGAAATGTCACATGGCCGGGCAGGCAGACTGCTGGAGCGTTTGTGGCAAAATGAGCCCCCTTTTTGACGATGGATCTACATCGGGGGACATTATTTTTTTGATTTTTAATAAAGGAATTGTCAAAAACTGTCTTTGTGTTTTATTTTCTATGTGACACTTTTTTGGGTGAATGAATAGGGGTACAATGTACCCCATACTCATTCACATGGAGGGGGGGTGGATCCTGGGACCCCTTTGAAGGGGGCTTTCAGATTTTGATAAGCCACTCACCTGCAGGCCCCCACAGCCACAGCCCAGTGTTGTGGGGAAGAGGTCCTTGTACCCATGGGCACACGGGGCATTGGGGTGGGAGCGCTCGCTCGTTCCCACCCCCTTTCCTGACCTGCCGGACTGCATGCTCAGATAAGGGTCTGGTATGCATTGGGGGGGGCGAGGCTGTTTTTTTCCCCCATAATGTGTAATTGCCGCCATGCTCTTTTTACATTCAGCTGTCAGCGGGGAACCTGACAGCTGATGAGTCAGTCGTTAAGGAAGCGGCAGCCGGCTTCCTGGCCTGCTCCTTAGCAACCAGCTCAATGAGGCATATTACCGAATGAAAAGCGGTAAGTACCACTCGATCGAACAAATACTGCATTCGTTATTTAACACAAAAATTCTTAGTAAATTGCACTTTCAAAACGGATTTACCGCAAGCGATATGTTACCGCATTTTATTGCCCGTTATTTAACTTAATGTGAATTGACCCCTATGTGCCAAATATTTGGCGCAGTGACAACAGTTTATCTGGCCCACTATTTTGAAAAATGGAAAGGTTCACTGCAAATGGCCATATGTTGTCAACATGAGGGAAATGAACACAGGAGCAGAAGAGGGATACGCTGACCTGTGTGTACAGTACAACTCAAAAAAGTATGTTCAAATTCATATATTGTGTAGGCAGTGCTAGAAGGGGGTTGATCACAAGTAACATTTATTATGGTAAATTAACCCCCTGCACATTGCCATATACCCTGATAGAGGTAAACTTAAAGCACATTTCCACGTTTGCAGTCAAATTTGAGAAAACCCCTCTATACATTTGTTTTTAAAAAAATAATAAATATTTCCCATAAGTACACCACTATTTGGGGGGAACTGCACAACCATTATAGCACACTTAGAGCTAGGCCTGAAACACAGCCTGGCTTTTCTCAATCTGGTCTGCCCTGTACCCAGTACTGATGGCAACCAACTTGAGCCTGACACCTGTAGGTTCTTCATTAAAACTCCATTTATTTCAATCTGGGACTATACTTGCGGTACACTACTGTACTTACGAATGATTGCTACCTATTCTCATTTCAAAATGAACATATAAGCTGTGCACATCTGATAGAAGCTGGCCGAACGACCAGTTTCTGTCGGACAGACCAGCATACACACAGGCAGAATGTCGGCTGGTATTTTTTACACTGGCAAATGTCTCCTGACATTCTGCCTGTGTGTACAGGCCTTTAGAGTAAGCCTGTGCTCATAAACATACAATGCATGAAGCACTGCCTCTACATATTTAACCCTTTGTTAGGACACTGTTCAAATCTAGTTGCAATCAATAATGAAGATCTGTCTACACAGTACAGACCACCTTAGTTATGGCAAACACAGCTCACCAGCCCCCTCATAACCAAAGAGAACTAACTAGGCCTTTTGCCTTGCTTGAAGGTCTAAAATAGAGCATCTACAAAGGTGAGCTGCAATTTTTAAATAAGTTGTGCTATGTGAATAGGAACATGAAACAAATATAAAGTAGGTGTTATCCCAATTTGGTTGCAAAAGTGGATGGATATACACCAACATAAAAACAGATTCTTGGTTTGCATACTTTGCTATACATATTACAATTTATAGGCAGGTCACATCTACTTCTGTAGCTCTCCTCTAGCGTTGTAAGCTTACCCTTAATTGGTATCAAATGTTTGAAAGCCAAATAATTTACGTTTGGCAGTGGTATCTGTAGTACATATAAGAAAGCTACTTTATGTATCATATATAATGTGAGTATTTGGCATGGTAGAATAGGGACTGGCCATTACTTTAATTTAGTTGACTAACTTGAAAGTGTAATTCAATGTATTTAAACCAAGAATTCTATTACTTAAAGTATTTTATCACTTTTAGATATTATTTTAACACATTTGTAAATGGGACATAACGGGGAGATTTACTAAAACTGGTGCACACAGAATCTGGTGCAAAGGCGCATAGCAACCAATCAATTTCTAGGTTTTATTGTCAAAGCTTAAGTGAACAAGCTAAAACCAATATAGCAAGCAATTGAGCTGCAAGTTTGAAAATGACTTGCTAAGCTATTGCTAGACTTGCCAGGCTTCACATTGTTTATTGCACAATTGCAGCAAGTCTGCATTGCATGACTCCAGATCAACTTTCTTTGCAAACATTCTGCAACTCTGCTGCAAGTTCTGGTTCAGTTATGTTGTGCAATAGTCATCCCACCACAGGGGTCACTGTGACTTACAGAGCTCTTGCTGTAGACTCACCACTGCAACTTCGCTCTTTCTAGAGATTTGCCATGCAAATTTGCTAAAAATTGTAAGGCCTCATACACACGGGCATTTTTTACAGCCACGTTTTTAAGCGTTTTTTTTTTTTTTTACAGCTCTCCATGTTATTCAATGGCCCCTTAAAACCGCCAACATTTTTGAGCTGTAGATGGTGTCGGTGTTAGTGAGCTGAAAGTAGAACCCACGGCCAGTGCGTCCCGAGGCTGTAACGTTTTGGCGTTTTTGACGCCGCACCGACGTTAACCGGCGTTTTTGACGCCAACGTTCTCAGGTTAAAAGTTAGCAGAGGAATTTTTTTTTTAAAAAAACGCCTATTGACGCCGACGCTCACTAACGCGCATTAACGCTCACTAACGCCGATGCAAAACGCAGATTTTTCCCTGGCGTCGGGCCCAACGTTTTGCTTATTTTTTTTCATAGGCCCGTGTGTATGAGGCCTAAAAGTGTCAACTAGAACTTGTGCAAGCGTACAACTTGCCAGTGAAAATGTGCAGCAAGTTAACAGACTTACAATTCAACACTGCCACAAATTTGTGGCACGTTAGGGCCCTTTCACACAGGCTTTCCGTTCAGGTCCACTTGTTCGTTTTTCAGCCCTATGGAGCGGCGAATGTCAGCGGAGCTTTGTCTGTTGACATCCGCCTCTCTCCGATCTGATCCTGTCCATGAAATACAGATGGATGAAGATCCGTCTGTATAATCGGATTGGAGGAAAACGGACAGGCGGTGCGTTGTCATCCAATCTCCATAGAGCAGAGTGGGGCTCTGACAGTTCCATCTCTGTTCAGTGAGTGGAGACGGAACTGTCATCTGTCAACTCAGCGGGGATCAGTGGAGAGATCCCTGCTGAGCAAAACGGATCCTGAGAACGGAAAGCCCGTGTGAAAGGGCCCTAATCCTTGCTATCTGGAAGTTGGAAGCTGATTGGTTACCATGCACAGCTGTACCAGATTCCCTGTGCACCAGTTTTAGTAAATCTCCTTCTCCTAGGTGTCTGATATTAACTCTCATTTTTAACTGTTGATCTTAAACTGATTGCTAGGAGTTTTTTTCAGAATTTTTTAAAAAACATTTAATTGAAATTCCTAAGCTGTTAGCAGACTTCAAATGTTGATTCTCTTTCCACTCCAGCTACACAAAAACAACAAGAATAGTAATAAACATACCCCTTGTATTTGTAGCTCTTCCTTCAATGGCGTCAAACTGCACTTCTTACCCAGCATGCAGCTGTACCATCTAAAAACAAAGAACCCACAGGGTATGTAATTGGTGAGCTTTATTTCACTGCAGGAAAATACATGAGCCAAGAGCAGCCCAACATTCGCCTGTATTTTGAATAAATTATCAGTTAGTGGTTCAGACATCTTGACATTTCTCAGCACAACAGAGCAAACACAATTTCTGATTTGAATGAATTAATCATTTCTAAATCACTCCAGTGAGGCTCAATTGCTCCATAGAAACTGAACAAATTGTGGTAACTGATTGCAAGTTTTGTCAGAAGTAAAACAAAATGAACTTCAAACTCCTAGGCAGGGGGATAGCTGCAATTGAGAACCAGACACTTATGACATCTGCATGAGCTTGCCCAAAACAGACTAAATCAGTGATGTGTTTGGTATGGTAATACACAAATCCTAAAGCTTAGTCCACACTATTCGTTTTTTTGTCCTTTCAGCCTGCTGGAAAAGCTTGGAAGGAGATCCTGTCCTAACAATGATATTACTGATGTTAGTAAGGCGATCTCCCGCTGAACTATTGTGTTCTGACAGGGGGACTGCTCCCCTGCCAGAACACACTGGTCAGTGCTCTCAGCCATTGGCTGAAAGAACTGATCGGATGCCGATCGCCAGACCTTTTTCGGTCATGCCCCTTCAACAGAAGCCGATGCCGCCCGTGTGTATGGCCCTTAACAAAGAACTTATCTGATTGTGAGTTGGTAAACGTTCTGTGCTCTCTGTCTGTGCTGCATTCTTATCAGTAGTGATGGGTTCGGCCATGTTCGAATCAAACCTGCCAGGAAGCCGTCGCGGCACATGCCAATCATAGGCAGCGTGTGTATGTGCATCTGCCAGTCAGTAAATGCCTCGCTGCGTATTATTGGCGGTGTGCAGTGACGGCTTCCTGGTGGGTTCGATCCGAACACGCCCGAGCCCATCACTACTTATCGGTTACACTGTACCTGTGCCATCTCTAAAGCCTTGTACAGGCAGGCCAAAAATCACCCCACCTTAGGTCTGTGTGTACAGCTGTCAATTCTAAAGAAGCAGGTTTTACGGCAAGCAAGGGGCAGTCACCCTGTCAGAACACAATAACACACTTGGTGAGATTGCTGCACTAACATTTTTTGTGTTAGTACAGCAATGTTTCAGTTTTTTTTTTTGTTCAGCCCGGTTAGAACGAAAAAAAAAACCAAAATCTTCTAGTGTACCAAGCCTAAAGTGATTGTATAGTCTCGTCTTTTTTTTTTTTTTTTTTTTAAATAACAAACATGTTATACTTACCCCCTCTGTGCAGTTGGTTTTGCACAGAGCAGCCCAGATCCTCCTCTTCTCGGGTCCCTCTTTGTTGCTCCTGGCCCCTCCCTCCTGTCAACTGCCCCCTCAGCCCAGCAGCTTCCTATAGGGGCACCCGAGCCGAGTCACAGCTCCGTGTATCCATTCAGACAGGGAGCCCCGCCGTGGCCCCCTCTCTCCCCTGATTTGCTGACTGTTTTAATTGACAGCCACAGGATCCAATGACACGGCTGCTGTGTCTCAGCCAATCAGGAGGAGTGTCCCGGATGGCTTAGACATTTGTGGACATCGTTCAAGAGAGATGGGGCTCAGGTAAGAAATTGGGGGGGGCTGCTACACACAGAAGGTTTTTTATCTTAATAAAAAATCTTCTGCCTTTACAACTCCTATAATAGACTCACCATGTGCTAACTCTAAGGACTGCAGACCCCCTCTTGAGGTTATGCAAAATATAGCAGAAGGCGTTTGTATTAGTTTTATATGGTGATATCCTCCTCCGTGGATACAGTACAGTGAGTGTACATTATTACCCTAGGACAGAAAGTGTGTTAGTGGCAGGATCACCAGGTAAAAATAAGGACAAATATGCCTGCAAAAATTGAAACACCACATCTAAGTACCCTCTAAGGACTGGTAAACTGAAATATATTCCATTTGTGTGCTTGGGTTTAGACACGTTTTAACTGTCAAATCATGTAATACTTTTACTGTTGTTTGACAGCTTAACTTGGTTCTTTGAAGAGGGCAAAGTTTTAGGCATTAATAGCCTGTGAAAGTTATGTTTTGGTTAGGGATTCTGCTGCTTGTGTAAAGGTATAGCTCAGAGCGGTGCTATACTAAAATGGCGTTATAAAATAATGGTTTATTCTTCCAAGAAACTATAGATCCTACTCATCATGCGAAGAAACATATATTCCCATTGAGCCAGGATTGTGTAAAGCGTCGCTATGTTAACCACTTAAGGACCGGAAGGATTTCCAGCTTTAGGACCGGAGCCCTTTTTGCGATTCGGCGCTGCGTCGCTTTAACTGACAATTGCGTGGTTGTGCGACGTTGTAACCAAACGAAATTTGCGTCCTTTTTTTCCCAGAAATAGAGCTTTCTTTTGGTGGTATTTGATCACCACTGCGTCATTTCTGATCGCCGCTATAAACAAAAGAAAAGCGACAATTTTGTAAAAAAAAACAAATTTCTTACTTTTTGCTAAAATACAAATCCAAAAAAAAAAATATAAAAAAACATTTTTTTCACCGTTTTTGGCCGATTTATATTCTTCATCATATTTGCGATAAAAAAAATCGCAATCGGCGTTTATTGATTGGTTTGCGCAAAAGTGGTCGCGTTTACGGATGATGAGAATTCATTTTTGGGGTTTTTATTTTTTACTAATAATGGCGGCGATCTGCGATTTTTAGCGGTACTGCAATATTTCAGCGGACATGTCGGAACATTTTGACACTTTTTTGGGACCATTGGCATTTATACAGCGATCAGTGCTATAAAAATGCACTGATTACTGTGTAAATGCCATTGGCAGTGAAGGGGTTAACCTGCAGGGGGCGCTCTAAGGGTTAACTATGTTCCCTGGGTGTGTTCTAACTGTATGGGGGCTGCCCTAACAGGGGAAGGGAAGTGGTCACAGCCTTCACGTACAGGAAGGCTGTGATCACAGCCCTTCCCCCTCACACAGAGCGGAGGTCCGTGTTTACTTACACGGACCTCCGCTCCTTCACTCTGGGGGGGCATCGCGGGTGGCCGGCGGCAATCGAAGCTGCCGCACCCGCTCCCTGGACACAGTGAGCGCGCGGGCGTGCCTCCGGTGGCGCGCACGCTCACTGTACGCGATCTGGCGGCCGCCGTCATATGACGGCGATTCGCCTTACAGCGCCACTTTGCCGCCGTCAATTGCCGGTTGACGGTCGGCAAGTGGTTAAAAGGAGTGTGTATATCCATTATTACCAGGCATTGTATAACTGGAAGAGAGTTCCTCCCCCAGGATACATGTACAGACCATCTCATGACAGTGCCTCTTTAAGCTGGGTTCACATCTAATGCCGAAGCGGCTCACAGCAGGGCCCCGGTGCGTCCTGGTTCACCGTTTCAGGTGCAATTTCAGCCCAAATTTCGGGCCGAATTCGGACATGAAACAGACCAAAAGACGCACAGGGCCCCTGTGCAAATTCGCACTTGAGCCGCCCCGGAGATGTGTGAATGGTGAACCGGCTCCATAGAGAGCCGGTCCCAATCTCCTATTGCGAGTTGAATTCTGTGAACCCACATCCAATTCACACTAGTGTGATCCCAGCCTCAAGCTCTATAGAGAGAATGACCTCATACTGCATATGCCAATTTAGTTGAGGGCCTAGATTGTAGTTCAAGACATGATATTGTATTAAAGGTGTGAAGTCCCTTTTCAATGTATGTTTTGTGGCCTTTAAAGAACAGATCCATTTTTGCAGATCCCATTTTAGTAAAAAAGGGGTTTGTGATTTTTCTCTTTGCCAAGTAAATCTATAAGTGGTTATTATGCAGTTCAGCCCTGTTGGCAGGATCCGGATCATGAAAATTTTCCAATCGACTTTTGTTGAAAGAGCCATTCTCCGCTGAACATTTCCTGCATTCAATCTGATGCAGGCACCGTTCAGATATTTTGACAGATGGCCGCGCTGGCTGTCGCAATACAATAGTCTGCAGTGAGATATTTGTCCTTCTGTGAGCTTTAGCGTGATATGTTTGATTTCTTTCATTCAGCTCACAGGATGAATTAAGGAAATCTATAAGCGCATGCTTAACCACTTGACCCCCAGGAGATTTACCCCCCGCCCCCTTCATGACCAGGCTATTTTTTGCGATACTGCGCTACGTTACTTTAACTGACAGTTGCGCGGTCATGTAACGCTATACCCAAATAAAATTGATGTAATTTTTGCCCCACAAATAGAGACTTCTTTTGATGGTATTTGATCACCACTGTGGGTGATTGCACTGTGGCTGCAAAAAAAAGACAGATAATTTTGAAGAATAAAAAAACAAACAATATTTTTTACTTTTTGCTATAAAAACATTTAAAAATCTAATTTCTTCATAAATTTAGGCCAATATGTATTCTACAAACTATGGTACATATTTATGGAATTTTTGTATACTAGTAATGGCAGTGATCAGTGACTTATAGCGGGACTGGGATATTGCACGTGGACATTCTGACACTTACCGGATCACCAGGTAAAAATAAAAGGAAAAAAAATAAAAAATAAAAAAAGAGAACTAATGTAGCCACCACATTTATAGTGGTTATAAAGGGTAAAGGTTTTTTACCTTCATGCATTTTCTGCATGAAGGTAAAAAAACCTTCATAGTAGAGCTCCCCCGCAGCCCCCCCAAATACTTACCCGAGCCCGATCCAGTGGTGTACACGAGAGCAGCATTTCTTCTGGGTCTCTCAGTTACATTGGCTGAGGCACAGGAGCAGGAGCCATTGTCTCCCGCTGCTGTCAATCACATCCTGCGAGGAGGGAGTAGGTCTGAGCCAAACTCTGTGTCCCATATAGGCAGTTTGGGAGCGAGCACACACGAGTGCCCCTAAAGCATGCAGCTTGCTATGGAGGCATTCGTCAAGGGGGAGGGGTCAGAAGTACTTTCCTTAAGTGTTTCTAAAGGTTAGATTTTTTTTTTCTCAAAATTACACATCATACTTACCTGCATGCAAGAAAAACCATTGCACAAAGCAGGTACAGTTGTGTTCAAAATAATAGCAGTCCAACATCACTAACCAGATTAATCACTGTTTTTGGTATAAATTATATTTCTACATGAGAAATAATGTACTAGTAGGTGTAGTAGAGTACTAGAAAACCAACAGACCAAACAGTCAAGATATGCATGCTGATGATTCTGTATAACTGAATCATTAATTGAAAGGGGCATGTTCAATATAATAGCAGTGTGGAGTTCAATTAGTAAGGTCATTAAGACCCCTTTCACACTGGGGTGGTTTTTAGGCGCTTTAGCGCTAAGCAAAGCACCTGTAAAGCATCCGAAAACCATCCCCTAATCCACCCCAATATGAAAGGCCAAGTGCTTTTACACTGGGGCGTTAGAATAAGTCCTGCAAGCAGTATCTTTGGGGCGGTTTGCGAGCAGTGTATACAACACTCCCGGGCCGCCCCTGCCCATTGGAATGAATGGGCACCGCTTCGGAAGCACAGCGTGCGGGCGCTTTAAACCCCTTTTTAACCCCTTCTTGGCGGTTAAAAGCTCCCCGTTGCCAAAGCACCGCTAAAACTAGTGCCGCTTTACCTCTAATGCCCTGCCCACCCTAGTGTGAAAGGGCTTTCAATCTGTGAAAAAACAGAGGTCAAACAGGTGGCCCTTATTTAACCACTTCGCCACCAGGCCAATTCTGACATTTCTCTCCTACATGTAATAATCATCGTTTTTTTGCTAGAAAATTACTCAGAACCCCCAAACATTATATATATATTTTTTAGCAGAGATCTTAGGGAATAAAATGGTGGTCATTGCAACTTTTTATGTCACACGGTATTTGCGCAGCAATTTTTCAAGCGCGTTTTTTTTTTTTGGAAAAAAAAAGTTTCATGAATTAAAGAAAAAACAGAACAGTAAAGTTAGCCCAATTTTTTTGTATATTGTGAAAGATGATGTTACACCGAATAAATAGATACCCATCATGTCACGCTTTAAAATTGCTCCCACTCAGGAAATGGCGCCAAACTTTGGTACTTAAAAATCTCCATAGGCGATGCTTTAAAATTTTTTACTGGTTACATTTTTAGAGTTACATTGGAGGTCTTGGGCCAGAATTATTGCTCTCGCTCTAACGCACGCTGTGACACCTCACACGTGTGATTTGAACAACGTTTACATATGCGGGCGCGACTAACGCGTGCGTTCGCTTCTGTGTGCGAGCTCGTGGGGACGGGGCGCTTTAAATTTTTTTTTTAAATTATTTATTTTACCTTTATTTTTTTATTTTTTACACTTTCTCTTTAAATTTTTTTTTTTGATCACTTTTATTCCTATTACAAGGAATGTAAACATCCCCTGTAATAGGAATCTTGCGTGACAGGTCCTCTTTATGGGGAGATATGGGGTCAATAAGACCTCACACCTCCCCTCTAGGCTGAAAAGACCGAGATCTGAAAAAAAAAAAACAGCGATCTCGGCCTTTTCCGCAGAGTAAACGGTCATTGTTTACATCACATGACCCGGACGTGACGTCAGACGTCGCGCCCGGGCCTCCGAGGCGCATAGAGATGACTGGTGACCATCTGGTCACCAGTCATCACTACGCACAGCAACCGCCGGTGACGGATCTGTTCTCCGGGCTGCCGATGGCACGGGCAGCCCGGGAGAAGCACCCCTCCCGCTGCCGATAAGAATGATCAAGCGGCTGAACTGCCGCTATGATCGTTCTTATGGTGCAGGGAATCGTTGGCGGAAAAAAATGATACCTGAATGATGCTGGTAGGTGCCGGCATCATTCAGATATCACCACTCAAAGACAAGGACGTCTTTAGACGTCCGGCGGTCGGGAAGTGGTTAAGGATCAGGGCAGCAAATGTACATGCTGGGTATTGTGCATTTCTCTCCTAAAATCGGAGTAAAATGGGTTGTTCCAGAAATTGTTCAGAAGAACACCGTACTTTGATAAAGTTGATTAGAGAGGGCAAAACATATAAAGAAGTGCAGAAACTGATAGGCTGCTCAACTATGATCTCAAATGCTATAAAATGGCAACCAAAACCAGAAAGATGTGGAAGAAAATGGAAAGCTACCATTCAAATGGATTGAGGACTAGCCAAAATGGCAAAGACTCAGCTCCAGGGAGATCAAAGAATGTCTAAAGTGACCTGTCAGTACTGTAACAATTATAAAATGTGAAGCCAAGCTATCAGCAAGAAGTCCCCACAATATCCCATTGTTGAAAAAAACGACGTGCTGAATAGGTTGCAATTTAACTGGCCTAAAGAGAAATGGCGCAACATTTTGTGGACTAATAAAAAGCAAGATTGTTCTTTTTGGGTCTAGCTGCAGACATTTTGTCAGATGACCCCAAAACACTGAATTCAAGCCACAATACACTGTGAAGACAGTTACGTATGGTGGCCTAAGCATCATATGGGGATGTTTCTCATAATATGGTGTTGGGCCTATTTATTGCATACCAGGGATCAAGGATCAGTTTGAATACATCAAAATACAAGAGGTTATGTTGCCTTATGCCGAAGGGGAAATGCCCTCGTTAACACTCCAAACACACCAGTAAGCAGCATCTTGGTTCCAGACCAACAAAATTAACGTTATGGAGTGGCCAGCCCAATCCCCGGACCAATAGAAAATGTGTGGGGTGACATCAAAAATGCTGCTTCTAACGTAAAACCAAGAAATGCAGAGGAATTGTCCTGAGCTGGTGCTCAGAAGTTGGTCGACTCCATGCAACTAAATATTAGTTCAGTGATTCACAGGAAAGCTAAATCTGTAAGCACTTTTTTATACAGTAAATGCTTGAGTTTGTAAAGAAAAAAGCTGACGCTGCTGTTATTTGAAAAAAAACTAATATTCCTTTTTCTTCACTTTCTGTAAAGTAATAAATTTAAAACCTTTTTCTTCCTGTTTTGATTTGGAATAGACTGTGCAGTGTTCCCAATGCATTTGCATGTATGAAAATAAAAGCAATTATAAGGATTTTGAGCTTTACTCACTTATTTAAACGCATGGCTATTATTTTTAACCAAACTGTTTATGTGTTTATTATTTTAAGAAAAAAAAAATTGAACCTTTAGAAACACTTTAACCACTTGCCGACCAGCCGCCGTCGTTTGATGGCGGCAGGTCGACTCTATTGCGCAAATCGCTGTAGCTGTATGGCGGCGCATTAAGAGACTGTAGTCCACTGGCCACACATGATTGCTCCTCACAGAGCCAGAACGGGGATCTGTTGATGTAAACAAACGGATTCCCGTTCTGACAGGGAAGTAGAGAGAGATCTGCTGTTCCCAGTAATTGGGAACAGCTTTCTCTCTGCACCCCCAGTCACTACACTCCCCCACAGTTAGGTCTTGTCATTGGTCCCAAAAAAGTGTCCAATCTGTCTGCAGCAATGCCACAGTCCCGATAAAAATCGCAGATCGCCGCCATTACTAGTAAAAAAAATGCCATAAATCTATTCCCATAGTTTGTAGGCACGATAACTTTTGCACAACCCAATCAATATACGCCTATTGTGATTATTCTTTACCAAAAATATGTAGAAGAATATATATCGGCCTAAACTGAAGAATAAATTTGTTTTTTTAAATATTTTTTTTTACATTTATTAGAGCAAAAAAGTATCAAAATATTTTTTTTACATAATTGTCGCTCTTTGTTTATAGGGCAAAAAATAAAAACCCCAGAGGTGATCAAATACCACCAAAAGAAAGCTCTATTTGTGGGGAAAAAAGGACATCAATTTTGTTTGAGTACAACGTCGCACAACCGTGCAATTGTCAGTTAAAATGATGCAGAGCCATATCACAAAAACTGCTCTGGACAGCAAGTGGCTAAATCCTTCCGGGGCTGAAGTGGTTAAGGAAAGGTAAGCTGCAACATATAGCATTTTTGTTTTTTGCTTTAATACAGCTTTAAGTCCATATGTCACTTATAGCCTAGAAAGCATTCACATCTACAAAGGCTTCCAATATGAAATAGCAGAAAAAATTGCCACTGTTGACAGCCAACTTGTTGAAAAGAAACCCAAACAAAACCGCAAAATAATTTATTGGCGATCTCAGGCTGTTAAAACGGTTGTATACTCCCAATTGTGATATTTACCTACAGGTGAGCCTATAATACTGTTTACCTGTAGGTAAAATGAATATCTCCTAAACCTGTATGGTTTAGGAGATATTGCCCCTGCATGCAGCCGCTGACATCAGTGAAGTTCTGGCGAAGGCCCGGTGTATCCTGCCGGACTGGAGGGCTCCCGTGAACCCAGAAGGAACCCGAGGGAAGATCTCAGCTCCCTTAGCAGGGACCAGGCAGCCCCGTCGGATCTTCGTTCTGAGGTATTTCATAATGAGCTAGTATGTGGTGCATACTAGCTCATTATGCCTTTGCCTTACAGGTTTTTTTGTTTTCCGTGGGTGTACAAACGCTTTATAGTGTCTTTAAATCCAGACTAAGAAAAACTCATTAAATGCTTTATAACAGAGTGTTCATATTCACAAAGCTGCTAAAGCATTTTTTTTTTGTACAGTGTGAAATATACCTGATTGATCCTGCCTGCGCCTACAAGCTTTCCCTACCATCTTCTCTGTGTCCCCATTGCTGACTGAGATTGTGTAGACCAGTTGGGGTCCTCTACAGAGCATGTTCAATTTCAGTTCCCTTCTAAGCTCTCCTTTTCCTTATCTGTACAGCCCACGTGACTATAGAGTCACACATGTGGGCTTATACACAGTGGTAAATGAAACTCGCCTCCATGCCCTCCTATTGCTAAACAATATGATGGCAGGCTAAAGAATTCTGATTGACTACAGCAGCATTTTTCAACCAGGGTGCCTTGAGATTTCTTCAGGGGTGCCTGTGCAAAAGGCCTAAAAATTGCCCCAAAAATCTATACATGCCAGCAGGTGGATCAAGACTGTCTTTTATTTACACAAAGCCACAGGTTTTCATTGTGCGCCATTACGACCTTCTAGCCGCCGGCATCCTAACAATCAATGACATCATCAGTTGATAAGGAGGATGTTGGTTGTCTGCAGAACATTCTTGTTTGATTCTCCCCTGCCCCTCTCTGTCAGCACTGGGGTCACATTAGCTGAGTGATGGATAATGGAGAAGAGAAACACTGGAATACTAGTCAGTACCAGTGTGCAGAAGTGTATTTGATTTGGAAGAATAAATCAGCTCTAACATTGGGTGTCCTGTGTGTGGCTGTTGATGCATTATGTAAACTATTAGACTAGCTTTTTACATTTTATAATGGGGTGCTTCGAGGCTGTCCATCATTTTAGAGGGTGCCTTGAGATTTTCCATAAGGGTGCCTTGACTGAAAAAAGGTTGAGAACACTGGATTACATTCACTAAGAAACTCACAAAAAAACACTCAAAGAATCACTTACATTAGGTCACAAGAGTTGGAAAAAAGTCAGTTCCGTGGGAATACCT
>BLSH010166726.1:1099056-1110802 GCA_018402905.1 Glandirana rugosa | reverse complement strand
TTTTTTTAGCACTGATCACTGTATTGGTGTCACTGGTCCCCAAAAAGTGTTAGATTTGTCCACCGCAATCCTGCTAAAAATCGCCGATCATCGCCATTACTAGTAAAAAAAAAATTTAAATTCCATAAATATATCCCATTGTTTGTAGACGCTATAACTTTTGCACAAACCAATCAATATACCAGGGTGGTTTCTTAACCAGGGTTCTGTGGAACCCTAGGGTTCCTCTAGAGGTTGCTAGGGGTTCCTTGAGCAATGGTCAATTTCTACCTCTCAGATAAATTCCCAATGACACCATTGATCTTTTTAGCTATCTGTAAGATGGTGGGTCTTCCCAATGACCACAAAAATAAAGGGCATTCTTTGCACACTAATGTATCATGAATTGTAGATACAGTACTTTTTAGCAGGGGTTCCTTGAGGCCGGAAAGGTCCCCGCAGATGCCAAAGAACAGGGAAAGATCATGTGACCACACAACAGCGCTGCAGGAATAACCACTTGACCTCTGGAAGATTTACCCCCCTTCATAACCAGGCTATTTTTTGTGATACCGTACTGCGTTACTTTATCTGACTATTTTGCAGTCATGCAACGCTGTACATAAATTAAATTTAAGTCCTTTTTTCCCACAAATGGAGTTTCCTTTGATGGTATTCAATCACCACTGCGTTTTTTATTTTTTGCAACAAACAAAAAAAGACAATTTTGGGGAAAAAAAAAAGAAATATATTCTTTACTTTTTGCTATAAAACATAACCAATAAAAATAAATAAATAAATAAAATTTCCTAATAAATTTAGGCCAATATGTATTGTACTACATATTTTTGGTTAAAATCCCAATAAGCGTATATTGATTGATTTATGTGAACGTTATAGCGTCTACAAACTATGGGATATATATAAGAATTAAAAAAAAAATGTTATACTAGTAATATCGGCAATCAGCGACTTATAGGGAGACTAACAATATACATTCTAACACTGCGGGAACCAGTGACACGAATACAGTGATCAGTGCTAAAAGTATGCACTGTCACTGTACTGACACTGGCTGGAAAGGAGTTAAACTGCTAAGGTGATCAAAGGGTTAAATGTGAGCCTAGCCAGTGTTTGTGTACACTATTGGGTTTATGTACTAAAAAAGGAGGGCGCAAAATCTGGTGCAGCTGTCCATGGTAGTCAATCTGCTTCTAAATTCAGCTTCTTCAATTAAGCTTTGACAATAAAACCTGGAGGCCGATTGGTTTCTATGCAGAGCTGCACCAGATTTTTCACTCTCCAATTTTAGTAAATCAACCCCTATATGTGGTGCTTTTACTATGGGAAGTGATGGATTTTATTACCTGCTTTGCAGGGAAAGAAAACTCATCACCTTCCCCATCAGAACGGAACTCTGCCTTGTTTACATAGGCCGATCTCTGTTCTGTGTCTCTGTCTGATCATCAGTGGGTGCCAGCGGACGTCCACTGGCCGGCACACGCTGATCGGCTTCTGCTGTGATTTGTCAGCAGTGCGCCCCCTACCTGGAAGTGCAGAATCATCATGTATATATATGTGATTCTGCACTGCATGGCCGGCCTGTAGCAGTAAGTCTGCTGTAGGGAGGTCAGCAAGCGGATAAGGTACTTAGAGGTTTTAAAAAAAGACAAAACAAAATCTAATGTTACGATTTATGTGAATGAATTATGGCAATTTACACTTCAATGTTTAGTATGACTTGAAGGATAATATTCAATTAATTAGGTCCTACTAAGAAACATATTTTGAGCCCTCAAAACAACTTCCAATTCACTGTTGGTGTTGCAGCAAATGGTACACAGATACTTAAGTCCACCTCTGGTTTACAAGACAATACACAAGACTTTTACCTACTGCAGCGCAACAAATGGAATCACCTTTTTAAATTGAGGAACATTACTCTTGTAACTTTACTAAAAAACTATATGCAAAAAAATGTTTTATTTTCTGGTTGCGTATCAGCTGCTGACAATCTGCCTCACTATATAGAAATTTTGTGTTAGGCCCCTTTCACACGGGCTTGTCCATGTACGGACTACGCTTTGCTCAGCAGGAATCGATCCGCTGATCCCCGCTGAGCAGGCGGATGACAGGTCCATCTCCACTCACTGTGCTGAGACAAATCTGTCAGAGCTCCCGCTCTCCTCTATGGAGATTGGATGAAAACGGATCCCCCTGTTCGTTTTCATTCGATCCCCTCCGATTCTCCAGACGGATGGAAAATAGGGTTTCCATCCGTCTGGATTTCACAGACAGGATTGGATCGGAGAGCGGCAGATGTCAGCGGACATGTCACCACTGACATCCGCTGCTCCATAGGGCTGCATGGAGTGTCCGTTCAGATCCGCCTGAAAACGGACACGCGGTCCTGAACGGAACGCCCATGTGAAAGGGGCCTAAGGGCACATTACTCCTCTCTTTCTCTCTAAATCAGGAACGAAAAGGTAGTCACTAACAGTGCAGAGCAGTGCTACAGAAAAAAAAACATTTTTAAAGCCAATGCTAATTTCTCTGAGCCCACTAAACTCTAAATGAGCAGGAAGCATTACAGCACTTTATCTCTGCTCCCTGCACAACCAGAGAACAGAGCATCTGTCTCTGCAATTGTTAACTATAGACATCTTCAAATCACTAGTATGAGCCTCTGTTCACATAGTGGGTGTGCTGTCCAGCATGGTATGTGGCATTGTTTTCTGTAGTCTTGCTTGGATCCGCAGCATCTCTTGAAAGAATGAGGCGATGAAGAGGTTAACATTAGGGAGATAATGCATTTGCGCATACATCCGAACTGCCAATTATTGCTAGCAGGGCAACATGTTGAAAAAATTTTGCAGTTGAGGTTCATTTTATTTTCATCATGAATCAAAAAAAAACAAAAGCAGACCATTTCACCGTACGGGCAGTGAGAAGGAACACTGCGCAAGAGCTAACAAAAGACCAGCCCTAAATAGGCAGATATTTTATCGACTGGCAGAGTGATCATTGAATGTTTATATGTAGAGTAATGGATACTTCCAATGCTTGCAGGAATTTATTATTAAAAACTGGTCACAAATATTAGGCTTTGTAGGATCAACCTTGTCCATAATAAAAAAAACAGCAAAACAAAAAAAAGAGGAAAGAATAATTTCACTTTTGACACTCCTGTCAAAATGAAGCTGAAATTCAGACATGGAACATAACCTACCTCAGGGCACATTTTTTTTTTCATCCAGGCATACAGTGGTTGTATTGCACAAGTCCACCTAAAGCCAGCCATACATGGATCAAATTCGGTCGGTTCAGCAGGGACCGGAAAAGATTCAATCTATCTATGGGCAGGCTAATTATATACACAACTTGGGTACAACCAGCCTGCCATATCTCTTACGCATCATTACTGCCGGCGGCTATAGCTGCTAGTAATAATCATTGCGTTCTGGCCCCCTGTTGGGGGGGGGGACTGTTTTCATGGGGGAATCGACTAAATTGACTAAAAATATTCAGTCTACTTTCACCTGGTACACACTGTACATTGTTTTTCATTCAACAGACAGATCGCTATACTAACACAAGCGATGTTAGCACAACGATCTCCCCCGTTACCAGGGATAGGCATGGACCAAGGCTGTGGCGGACATTTTTCAAAGTACAGACCTTAGTGAAGGACACCAAGGTACATTTCAAATTAAAACCCCATCATTGGTATTAGTGGAAGGAATAGTGCCCCATGATTGGCATCAGTGGGAGGAATCGTGTCCCATCATTGGTGTTAGTGGGAGGAATAGTGCCCCGTTTTTTATGTCAGTAACAGGAATTATATTCCATTGTTGGTGTCAGTGGGAGGAATAGTGTCTTGCATCAGTGAGAGGAGAAGTTCCTCAAGGGCCAGATGAAGGCAAGTAAAGGGCCGCTGTTTGGAGACCACTGATTTAGAATACCACTCAACACATAAACAGGCCAGGGCCCTGCTCGTTGAACTGGTGATGAACTCATCCAGGAAAACATGGGCTGCCGCATCACTAGTGCAGAAGCTGCAGGCCTGTTTGATGCAGTGCCGAGCAAAGCAAATGCTTCGTTGAAAACTTTTCAGGGAAGCATTTGCTTTGCTTGGCACTGTATCAAACAGACCTGCAGCTTCTGCAAATCTGCACTATAGATGCAGCAGGCCATCAGCCCATGTTTTCCTTAATGAGATCAGAATCATCACCTGTTCAACTAGCAGGGCCCTGGTCTGTACTGATGATGATTGCAGAATGCAGATAGGCCCCAGCCCCAGTCAGGCCAAACCACCCAGTCCCTCCCTCCTGTGACTACCACCGCTGAGGTGCTTACTAGTCTCGTCAGTCTGTCACTGACTGACTGACAGACTCACTCAGTCTGCTCCGTTTGAGGCAGGCATCAGGCGAGCTGTTCCAGGAGAAGAATGCACCAGACAGACAGTCACAGTCTCAGTTGATTCCTCCTGGAGTGTCTGAATCAAGTCGGTCCTCCTGTTCTCCCGCCGCGAGACCAGCGCTCAGCGCGCTGCCTGGCCCTCCACAGGGGGTCTCCTCTCCAAGCTCCTCCCTCAGAGATCACTCTGCAGTGCACACTGTACTGCAGGAGACTCAGGAGGACGAGTGGGCGGCGCCGGGCGCCCCGGCCGGACCTACACAGACAAACTATAGTCACATATAACCTAGGAGGAGAGATAGCATTAAAAAAAAAAAAGTCAGCGGTGGCTGTGGACACTTGAAGCAGTGCTGGCAGACACTGATGTCTGGGAGCGGACACCTTGCCAATCCCTGGCCGTTACACCTCTTTATTTTGTAACATGGAATCTTTAATACCTTCCTGGGTTACTGACATTTCCAATTTAACCTTCTGACAATTTACTGTCCCTTCCATCATTTGAAGGTTGGCTACAATGATAGCAAGCATGCCCTTGACTTTAAACTGGCCAACAGCGTCTCGGTCTGGTATAGTAATGATCCTTTCCGTTTTAACTGTTGTTCTGCTTCACACCAAGGAGTGGCCTCCAACATTTGTGCTTTCTGTATTGTATTTCTGTATTGTCTGACAGTCTATTAGCGTGCCTTCCATATGTCAAATAAACTGGAAGCAAACTTCTTGCATTGCCATTAACAAACATTGGACCAAATGATCCCAATCTTGTACACTTTTGTTGAGTACAGTCTTTACTATACTATTTCAAGTGGTATTCTGCAGTACCAGCCTATCCATCAGAGAAGGAGATGCAGAAGTACATAGTGGCCAAATACTGAACAGGTAGACATTTCTTTCATCATATCAGTCATGAAAGGAGAAGCACAAATTCACCATTTGAATCTTCCTGGGGACTCGCATGTGGCTGAGCATGTCAGGAGACTCATTTGTGGAAGTTCTCAGGGCTGGAGGTACACTTGTACATAACGTACACAATAGCCTAGAGCTCTCCGCGAGACTGTGTACCATATATACTGTCATCCTTCCAGAGACCGTGACTCCACAATCTCACCGGGGACATTACTTTGGTACATACAGTATTGCATTAACCCATTTTATACATTAGAGTCTGTGGCACTTCATTTAACACATGCATATTTTGTTACTGTACCTTTCAGAAAACACTCTCTCCAACACAGCAATATCAAAGTTGCCCTGAGAAAAGCCTAGCTCTGAAACTCTGGGCCCCTCAGAAATTTCTAGGGAAACCACTGTTCACCTTACCTATGCATATGTATTAAATCTACCCATTCACATAGCAAAACCTAAACATAAGGTCTAAAAATTGCAGCTTATTTTTTGTTTTAATAGCTCTTTTCTGGAACTTAAAGCTAGGAAAAGTTCTAGTTCTATGTGTGATAATATGTGTTTAACATCATTAACCTTGTCTGTAGGCAGATATATCATCACTTTTGCAGTCAAAGGGAGCAACAACAGCAGGCACAAACAGCACTTTGTAAACCCCGGCAGACATAAAGCGGAGCTCCTCCCAAAAGGGGAAGTTCTGCTTAAAGGCCCCCCCCCCACGCTTCCCCAAATGCACATATTTTGGGGGGGGGGGGGGGGGGCAGGTTCCTGGTTTCGACAGGTACACATTCACACTTGGATCGCCTGAATGGAAGTTCTCCTCTCCCCCTCCCTCCCCACAGTCATCTGAGACACATCACAGGTCCCAAAAGACTGCAGGAATACTCACAATGCACAGCGCGGCTTGCGTATGCCCAGTGGGCACTGACTGTGAAGCTGCAAACTGTCAAATGCGGGTACCCACAGTTGAGATGCCAGCGCTGGGGACAGAAGACGGAAGAAAGGGACGGCTCAAGTGAGCATATTGCTGGATCCTGGGATAGGTGAGTGTTTATTAAAAGTCAGCAGCTATAGTTTTTGTAGCTGCTGACTTTTAATAAATACAAAAATGGCTGGAGCTCCTCTTTCATTTGGCCTCTTTCACCATTGCTAGGGGTGATAGCAGACATTTGTACCAACCAGGTAGTCAGATGAATGCCAATCAGCATTTTCAAGACCTCTGGGGGCAGCCTATTTTTTTTTTTTTTGGAGCTTTTCTTTTTCTTAGAATCACGGGCCAGACTCCCTTTGATGTTGCAGACTTCATAAAAGGCACATTATTTGCTCTATCCACTTGACCATTATTGGCATCCTCCAGGATTGCGGGCCCACAAAAAGTACAGCTCCCTACTGAACTCGGCCCACTACAGAATTTCCTCTTTTATTTGTCATAATGCCCACCATCCTGTTTTAGCTCTGGGTAGCCTACATCATAGGCTCTTTACTGTGATCAGTGATGCTGTGTGCCCGAGGGACACACTGCACCATGGTTTGCATTCTCTTCAGAAGAGAACTTACATTGCAGCAGACTTGAAACAGAAGGAATTCCATATTTGACAGTGTTCTTCATCAATTGTGAGATACATCCTAAAATGAAGAGTTTTCTCAGGGCTCAGTCCACTCAGCAAAATGTGTTTTAGGGTTTCCTACCTATTTTTATTTATCCACATCTCCACATAACACAAGGTTCTACCCAAGCAGAAGTTGTTTGCGTAACAGTGAACACAAACATATTTTAGCCTCCTGGCTATCCCGTGGCAGGACTCTTATTTCTTCTTAAAACAGAGCTGCCCATGTCTCAGCTTCTCTCAGATGTAATTCTGGCTCCGCGACTTGTCTGGGGGCCCCTATGTGCCCGGATATAAGCTTCACCCACAAGACATAAGAGCATAAACCACATAGAGAATACTCTTATTTGTGGCCAATTCCTACTTGACTCCAATCAATTTCAAATATGTTCAGGGACTTGTTTTCCCACTGAAATTGGCAACATCTGCATCTCCACATAGTGACAGACCATTCATCTGTCACACTATGCAAATGTTTGAAACATATCTTCAAACACACCCTCTATAAGCACCATTGGTCTCTTACATACAGAAAGCCTGACGGTGTTCGTATTGAAACAATTCTCAGAGCCATAAATCAAACTCAAGCATGTATTGGAATTTTGAATCTGCCTGATGAATGCAGCAAGCATAAAGACAGATAATTATACTGTACAGATTTTCAGAAGCTAACTCCCGTTTCACAGACATTGAGTTCTGAAGTTTGTCTGCAGTAGAGTGCAGAGAATTCAAATTAGTGTAAGCGGCCCTTTTAACGAAAGCTGGCCACTGGGGCTTAATTTTTTTTTTTTTCGTTTAGCCAGTAGGCTGAATGGAAAAAAAAAAAGAACAGATTTCTGCATTCACACAAATGAGGTGGATGGAGGAATTGCCCTTGCAGGGACACTACATTCTGACAGCAGGACTCTTCACTATCAGAATACACTGATCAGTGGCTACAGCCGCTGATCCACAAAAGTTTTCCAGCTTGTTAATTCAACAGAAGTCAATCTAATTTTAGATCGACTTCTGTGGAACAGGGACAGTCAAACATAGATTGAAAGTCGGCCAAACTGGACACATTTCAATCCATCTACGGCGAGCTTTAAGCAACGTTTGAGTGTTTGATGGATGACAATAAAGTCAATCTCAACTCTAACTTGATGTGTCTGCGTTGTACATGGTTTATTATAAACTGCCATATTTTATTTTCATAAAATCCTATTTTCACCTTTCTCATCCTGTTACCCATCTTAAGGCTGCCAATCTCCTCTAGCCTCTTTCAGTCTACATGCACTCTCCAGTATCAGCTATACACAGCAGGTAAAATAGGTACTGGACATGGATTTCTAAAGGTGCTATTGACATGGAATTTTCATCACATCTCAGTAACAACCCATGCAATCCATACATACAAAGAACCCAAAACAAATAAAAGTTCAGAAATTAAGTTATGTGTAATAAAATGGAATGACACAGGGAATAAGTATTAAATGCGCTAACTGAAATGTATTTAATACTTCATACAAAATCCTTTGTTGGTAATGACAGCTTCAAGATGCCTCCTATATGGAGAAACTAGTCACATGCATTGCTCAGGTGTTATTTTGGCCCATTCTTCCACACAGTCTTCAAATCTTGAAAGTTCCATGGGCATTTCCTTGAACTCTGATCTTTAGTTCTTTCCATAGATTTTCTATTGGATTCAAGTCATGGCTGGGCCATTCTAGCAGCTTTATTTCCTGTCTTTCTTTGAAACCAACTCAGAGTTTTCTTGGCTTTGTGTTTGGAATACTTGTCTTGCTGAAATGTCCACCCTTTCAACTTCATTATCCTGGTAGATGGCAGCAGATTTTTATCAAGAATGTCTTGGTACATTTTTCCATTCATCCTTCCAGCAATGCTATGAAGTTTGCAGGTACCCTACTGTATGCTGAAAACAGCCCCACACCATGATGTTCCCACCTCCAATCTTCACTGTTGGGATGGTGTTTTTGGGGTAATTTGCAGTGCCATCGGACCTCCAAACATGGTGTGTATTATGGCAGCCAAAGAGTTCAATTTTGGTCTCATCTGACCAGACTATTCTCCCAATAAGCAGGTACAATTGTTTCTTTGAAACAATTGTACCTGCTAATTCCAGGTCTTTCTGAAGCTCTCCAGAAGTTGTCCTTGGGTCTTGGACAACTCTTATGATATTTCTTTTCACTCCTTTCAGAAATAGTGTGAGGAGCACCCGGTCTTGGCTGGTTTATGGTGAAATGATGCTCTTTCCACTTCCAGATTATGGCCCCAACAGTGCTCATTGGAACATTCAGAATTGTAGAAATCGTTCTGTAACCAATGCCATCAGTATGCTTTGCAAAAAGGTTGGAAAGGTCTTGATAGAGCTCTTTGCTTTCACCCATCATGTGATGCTTCTGGCATGACACCTTGGTAATGAGAAACCTTTTTAAAAGGCTATCAGCTGATATATTTGCACTGACAAAGGGCAGGATTGCGTTCTAATTGCTGATAGATTTCAGCTGGTGTCTTGGTTTTCCATGCCTTTTTGCACCTCTCCTCACCTCTTCATGTGTTCAATACTTTTTTCCTCCTGTGTCATTCCATTTTTAATTACACATACAGTGCCTTGAACAATTATTCATACCCCTTGAAATGTTCCACATTTTGTCATGTTACAACCAAAAACGTAAATGTATGTTATTGGGATTTTATGTCATGGACCAACACAAAGTGGCACATAATTGTGAAGTGGAAAATGATAAATGGTTTTCAAAATTTTTTTACAAATAAATATCTGAAAAGTGTGGCATGCATTTGTATTCAGCCCCCGAGTCAATACTTTGTAGAACCACCTTTCGCTGCAATTACAGCTGCAGGTCTTTTTGGGGATGTCTCTACCAGCTTTGCACATCTGGGGAGTGAAATTTTTGCCCATTCTTCTTTGCAAAATAGCTCAAGCTCTGTCAGATTGGATTTAGGTCTGGACTTTGACTGGGCCATTTTAACATATGAATATGCTTTGATCTAAACCATTCCATTGTAGCTCTGGCTGTATGTTTAGGGTCGTTGTCCTGCTGGAAGGTGAACCTCCGGCCCGGCCTCAAGTCTTTTGCAGACTCTAACAGGTTGTCTGCTAATATTGCCCTGTATTGGGCTCCATCCATCTTCCCATCAACTCTGACCAGCTTCCCTATCCCTGCTAAAGAAAAGCATCCCCACAACATGGTGCTGCCACCACCATGTTTCATGGTGGGGATGGTGTGTTCAGAGTGATTTGCAGTTCTAGTTTTCCACCACACAGCGTTTTGCTTTTAGGCCAAAAAGTTAAATTTTGGTTTCATTTGAGCAGAGCACCTTATTCCATGTTTTCTGTGTCCCCCACTCGCAAACTGCAAAGGGGACTTCTTAGGGCTTTCTTTCAACAATGGTTTCTTCTTCCCACTTTTCCATAAAGGCCAGATTTGCGGAGTGCCCGACTATCCAGTGGACAGATTCTCTCAATTGAGCCGTGGGTTTTTGCAACTCCTCCAAAGTTACCACGGGCTGCTTCTCTGATTAATGCTCTCCTTGTCTGACCTGTCAGTTTAGGTGGACGGTCATGCCTTGGTAAGTTTGCAGTCGTGCCATACTCTTTCCATTTTTAGATGATGTATTCAAAAGTGCTCCGTGAGATGCTCAAAGCTTGGGATATTTTTTTATACTCTAACCCTGCTTCAAACTTCTGCACAACTTTATACATGACCTGTCTGGTGTGCTCCTTGGTCTTCATGATGCTGTTTGTTCACTAAGGTTCTCTAACAAACCTCAGAGGGCTTCAAAGATCAGCTGTATTTATACTCAGATTAAATTACACACAGGTGAACTCTATTTACTAATTAAGTGACTTCTGAAGGCAATTGGTTCCACTAGATTTTAGTTAGGGGTATCAGAGTGAAGGGGGCTGAATACAGATGCATGCCACACTTTTCACATAAAGATTTGTAAAAAATTTGAAAACCATTTGCCTTCCACTTCACAATTATGTGCCACTTTTTGTGTTGGCCCATCACAAAAATCCCAATAAAATACATTTACATTTTTGGTTGTAAAATGACAAAATGTGGAACATTTCAAGGGGTATGAATACTTTTTCAAGGCACTGTAATTTAATTTCTGAACTTATTTGTTTTGGATTCTTTGTATGTATGGATTGCATGGGTTGTTACCAACATGAGGTGAAAATGTCATGTCAATAGCACCTATATTTACCTAGCCCCTTCCTTACCGGGCACTTAAACCCCCCTCCTGCCCAGACCAATTTTTGGCTTTCAGCGTTGTAGCATTTTGAATGACAATTGCGCGGTCGTGCGACGTTGTACCCAAATAAAATTTGCGTCCTTTTTTTCCCACAAATAGAGCTTTCTTTTGGTGGTATTTGATCCCCTCTGCGTCATTTCTGATCGCCGCTATAAACAAAAAATGAGCGACAATTTTGCAAAAAAGAACAATATTTTTTACTTTTTGCTAAAGTACAAATCCATTAAAAAAATTATTCATCAGTTTTGGCCGATATATATTCTACATATTTTTGGTAAAAAAAAAAATCGCAATCGGCGTATATTGATTGGTTTGCGCAAAAGTTATCGCGTCTACAAACTGGGAATTGATTTATGGCGTTTTTATTATTTTTTTTACTAGTAATGGCGGCGATCTGCGATTTTTATCGGGACTGCGATATTAGGGCGGAAATGTCGGACATTTTTTACACATTTTTTGGGACCAATGACATTTATACAGCGATCAGAAATTTAAATGTCCACTAATTACTGTATAAATGTCATTGGCAGTGAAGGGGTTAACCAGCAGGGGGCAGTGAAGGG
>BLSH010166726.1:1079295-1090800 GCA_018402905.1 Glandirana rugosa | reverse complement strand
GATTTAACCACTGAAGAAGGCGTTTCTCCAAAATGCATTTGATTTGTCCTGATGTTTTTACTACAATTCAAGTCACGAAAGGCATACTATAATTCTAGATTATGGACACAGTGGATATAAAAAGTATACACATCCCTGTTAAAATGTCAGGTTTCTGTGATGTAAAAAAAAATGAGGCAAAATAAATCATTTCAGAACTTTTTCCACCTTTAATGTGACCTATAAACTGTACAACTCAGTTGAAAAACAAACTGAAATCTTTTAGGTGGAGGGAAGTAAAAATTAAAAACTAAAATAATGTGGTTGCATAAGTTTGCACACCCTCTCTAACTGGAGATGTAGCTGTGTTCAGAATTAAGCAGTCACATTCAAACTCATGTTAAATAGGAGTCAGTAGACACCTGCCATCATTAAAAGTGCCTCTGATTAACCCCAAATAAAGTTCAGCTGTTCTAGTAGGTCTTTCCTGACATTTTCTTAGTCGCATCTTACAGCAAAAGCCATGGTCCGCAGAGAGCTTCCAAAGCATCAGAGGGATTTCATTATTAAAAGGTAACAGTCAGGAGAAGGGTGCAAAAGAATTTCCAAGGCATTAGCATCAGAGGGATTTCATTATTAAAAGGTAACAGTCAGGAGAAGGGTGCAAAAGAATTTCCAAGGCATTAGATATACCATGGAACACAATGAAGACAGTCATCATCAAGTGGAGAAAATATGGCACAACAGTGACATTACCAAGAACTGGATGACCCTCCAAAATTGATGAAAAGATGAGAAGAAAACTGGCCAGGGAGATTGCCAAGAGGCCTACAGCAACATTAACCCGTCCAGATCCGCGCTATAGCCAAAGTACGGCTCCAGCGCGGATCTGAAATGCCGGGTGGACGTCCATCTACTGATCCCTGTCACTGGGATCAGTTAGATCTGTTATGTCCCAACCAGCCCCGGCACCCCACAGTTAGAACACACCCAGGGAACATATTTAACCCCTTCACTGCCCCCTGCAGGTTAACCCCTTCACTGCCAATGACATTTATACAGTAATCAGTGGACATTTAAATTTCTGATCGCTGTATAAATGTCATTGGTCCCAAAAAAGTGTCAAAAAAGTCCGACATAATCGCCCCAATATCGTAGTCCCAATAAAAATCGCAGATCACCGCCATTACTAGTTAAAAAAAATAAAAATAAAAACAGCATAAATCAATTCCCATAGTTTGTAGACGCGATAACGTTTGCGCAAACCAATCAATATATGCCTATTGCGATTTCTATTTACCAAAAATATGTTGAAGAATATAAATCGGCCAAAACTGTTGAATCATTTTTATTTTTTAATTTTTTTTTGGATTTTTATTATAGCAAAAAGGAAAAAATATTGGGTTTTTTTCAAAATCATCTCTGTTTGTTTATAGCGGCGATCAGAATTGACGCAGAGGGGATCAAATACCACCAAAAAAAAAACTCTATTTGTGGGAAAAAAAATTATATAAATTTAGTTTGGGTACAACGTCGCATGAACGCGCAATTCTCATTCAAAATGCGACAGCGCTGAAAGCCAAAAATTGGTCTGGGCAGGAGGGGGGTTTAAGTGCCCAGTAAGGAAGTGGTTAAAGGAGCTTCAGGAATATCTGGCAAGTACTGGCTGTGTGGTACAAGTGACAACAATCTCCCTTAGTCTTCATATGTCTGGGCTATGGGGTAGAGTGGCAAGACGGAAGCCTTTTCTTCTGAAGAAAAACATCTGAGCCTGGCTAAATTTTGAAAAAACACATCTGAAGTCTATGGGGTGAAAATCTATGGGGTGATCTGAAGAGGGCTGTGCACAGGAGATGCCCTCGCTATCTGACTGATTTGAAGCAAAATGTGTTATGGTCTGATGAAATCAAGGTTGAACTTTTTGGCCAGAATTCCAAAAGATATGTTTGGCGCAAAAACACTGCACATCACCAAAAGATCACAGTGAAGCATGGTGGTGGCAGCATCATGCTTTGAGGCTGTTTTTCTTCAGCTGGAACAGGGGCCTTAGTCAAGATAGAGGGAATTATGAACAGATCCAAATGCCAGTCTATATTGGCACAAAACCTTCAGGCATCTGCTAGAAAGCTGAACATGATGATGAACTTCACCTTTCAAAATGACAACGACCCAAAGCATACATCCAAATCAACAAAGGAATGGCTTCACCAGAAGAAGAATTAAAGTTTTGGAATGGCCCAGCCAGAGCCCAGATCTGAATCTGATTGAAAATCTATGGGGTGATCTGAAGAGGGCTGTGCACAGGAGATGCCCTCGCTATCTGACTGATTTGGAGTGTTTTTGCAAAGAAGAGTGGGCAAATATTGCCAAGTCAAGATGTGCATGCTGATAGACTCCAACCCAAAAAGACTGAGTGCTGTAATTAAATCAAAAGGTGCTTCAACAAATGTATTAGTTCAAGGGTGTGCACACTTATGCAACCATATTATTTTCGTTTTTTTATTTTTACTTTCCTCCACCTAAAAGATTTCAGTTTGTTGTTCAACTGAGTTGTACAGTTTATAGGTCACATTAAAGGTGGAAAAAGTTCTGAAATTATTTATCTTTGTCTCATTTTTTACATCACAGAAACCTGACATTTTAACGGGTGTGTAGACTTTTTATATCCACTGTATAGGGTTTCAATATATTTTTAGCCGTGTTTATGTAATAACACTGATATAGTGTTTTCTTTATATGTAATTTAATGGTGTATTCTGTGGATCTTTTGTAACAAAATTTGGCATACCAGCCTTTTATTGAAATATACACAATTGTCTTATCTGCCTTAAAAGTCCAATGGGAAATTTGTACAATATTTTTCATTTATAATAGGAGGAGCTTTATACTGACACCCCAGGCTTGCAAAGTTCTCACCAAGAGGAAAATTCTGGTTAAAATGAAGAATATTACCAGGGATGACTAATACACAGTGGATTACGAATGTATGGATAGATAAATAGACAAATGGATAGATAAATAGAGAGGCAGACAAGATAGGCATTCCACAATAACTGGAGATCATCATACCTGAGCTTCCATCTGGTTGGCAAAAAACGGAGGATTGCACATACAAAAATCATACACGATATTCGATTCTTCTTTTAGTGCATCCATTAGAAGTGTTTTCTGGGGGACTTTAACCACTACAAAAAAAAGATTTAAAAAAATGTTAAAATTCATTGCAAGGTAGATGAAGGTTATAGAATCAGAGGTGACAGAATCACTGCCAATTTGGTTTAATGCCACTACCACAACCCATACACTGAAACCACTGCCCACATTGAAGGTGAGAATAAAGTGTTCCGCTTTAATGCATGGAATGCACTTTAGTGCTGGCTGTAGAGCAGCAATCTTAAAGGCACATGTTACAATGTTTCCCTAGCCACCCCTCCCGTTAGAAACCCCCTCACCCTAACTCAATCACCATGCTCCCTCTTCTTGCCAACCTAACCTCCATCATTTCCCAATTACATTCTCCAACGGAATACTGTTCTTGTACATACTGTCCACCGTCAAAGCTTTCACAATTCTATCATGCATTTACCGCCTACTGTCTCTGCTATACCCTCCACACTCTCCTGCACATGCTGTCCACCATACTTTCTACATTCCCCTCCTGCACATACAGCCCATTGTCATACCCTTCACACTCCTTGTTTTCACAAAAAGCCCATTGCCATACCCTTCACTCCCCTCTCTTGCACATACTGCCCATCGTCATGCCCTCCACATTCCTCTCCTGCACATACTAACCACTGTCTGTTATTCCCTCTGCACTCCTCATCCACCAGCTGTCAGATTCATCACACTCCTCTCCTGCACACACAGCCCAATGTCATACCCTTCACTCTCCTCCCCTGCACATACAGCCCGTTGTCATACCCTTCACTCTCCTCTCTTACACATATTGCCCATTGTCATGCCCTCCACATTCCTCTGCTGCTGCACATCCTGCCCACTGTCTGTCGTACATGCGTTACTCTCCTACTGCCAGCTGTGATACCCTCCACACCGCTCTCCCGCACAAAGAAATTACCATCATACCTTCCACACTCCTCTCCTGCACATACTGCCCACCATCATACCCTCCACACTCCTCACTTACACATACTGCTGGCTGTCAGACCTATGTGTGACTCTCTTGCACATATTGCCTGCTAAAACACTTCTTCACCATTTTTTCATTAAATGATAATGTAATTCAAAGTTTGTTTTGCCATATAATTTAAAGAAGAACTAAATCTTCCTCGTTCTTTACAGCCAAGGAAGCTGCCATTTTAGCCTCTGTTTGATCTGCAGTTGCCATGGTGCTCAGTTATGACACCAGCCACTTAGCATGCCTTGGATGTAACTGTTTTGGGAAACTGTTAAATCAGTGAGTTTACTTCCTCTTATTTTTCTCTTCTTCTTAAGACGCCTACCACGTGACTTTATCCTGGCTAAAACAGTCCAACTGTTATTTGCTAAACGGAATAAAAACATTGCTTGCAACCCTTGTTCTGTTCTAATATCAATTTACTTTTTAAGTGCCATTTGCACTGTATTTTGTATTTTAGTATTGTGTCAAAAACAAAGAAATGCAAATTCTAATGTATTTCTATCAGGAAAAAGGAAATGAAAGATGACAAATTATAAAAAGACAAAAAACGCAGGACACTGAGCTGACATCCATTTACTCCATCAGATCTCTATAATAACAGTGGAAGCATTAATTATACATGTAAAATCAAAGAACAAGAGAAGAATAGGACCGTTTTGTGAAGCGTCACCAGGGAGTCCTCTGATGGAGCTTTGGGGCAGGGAGCTGTTTAAGGTTGATTCGTACAGAAATGAACAATGACAAATTTGATTTCCTTTCTGTTAATGGAGCACAGTTTAACCTCATGTGTGGTCCCTTCTGCTTTGTCATCTCTAAACTCCCATGTGATGGCTGTTATGTGATGGCAAAGAGCCAGTCCTACCGAAGGACAGTTGTGTGTCCACATCTGCCTTGCTTTACTCCCGAAAACCTGATCAGCCCAATCCTGATGTCTGCGTGATCATTTTTTATTTGCTTCTTTTATCCTTTTTTTTTTTAATTCTTTAGGGCTGTCATCCAGTGCAGCAGACAGAACTGCCCCACCATGCCACTGGGGAGGGGAAAAAAATACCCATGTCGTCATTCAACTGGCTAGAAGACACGTGAAAATAGACAACATTTTTAGGGGAAAGATTAAAAAACAAGAGTTCAATTAACACATGTATCTTTGTGCCTACGTGATAGAAAATGGGGCACTAGTTTACCTAATATATACACTGGGTTGTATTGCTACTGGTTTATATGTGGATTCCGATAATACTGGCAAGCACAGCTGTTTAATTAAAAGAGCAGCCGGCTAGGCTGCATAGCAAATGCCAGACTGTCAATATCTGATTGCTTTGCCAATATGGGTGATTTTTTATATATATTATTCTTGCATGGCTTAAGGCTCGTACACACTATAAGAAAATTAGGCGAAAATTTTCGCCCAGAGAATTTTCGTACGATGTTCGTATAGTGTATACACAACTTTCGACAACCCATTACGAATTTTCAGATGAAAATTCCCGAAGGGACAAACTCCAAATTTTTTCTCATACAGGAATAGAACGAATGGTTTTCTTTTAATGTGTATGGTTTTGTACAATTTACAAGAAAAATCAGAAAAGAAAGACTGCGCATGATCAGAAACAAAAAAAAGCCTTTGTCCTACGAAAATTTTTGTAAGAATTTTCGAGTATCGTTCCCAATGTGCTGTGAAACGACGAGGAAAATCACTTGATTTTCTTACAGTGTGTACCCTACATTAGGATTTATTTCAGTCGGGGGCGTGTGGCTTTTAACTCCCACAAGGGGTTAAAACAGGGTTAAAAGTGTCGGCTCTCTGCGCTTCCGAGGCAGTGTGCAGCCGCTTTGGAAGCGCTTGCCATTCATTTCAATGGCAGGAACGGTAGAGGAGCGGTATATACATGGCTCCCCTCACCGCCCCAAAGATGCTGCTAGCAGGACTTTTTGTAACGTCCTGCATGCGCACCACCCCAGTGTGAAAGATGGGGGGGGGGATTTTTGAGGCTCTTTACAGGCGCTATTTTTAGCTAAAAAGTGCCTGTAAAGCAGCTCAGTGTGAAAGTAGCCTTAAAGTGTTTGTTAACCCACAGGGTACAATTTACATTATCCTCTTGGTTGATGAATCTAATGTCCCCCTGTGACTGGGCTTTATAAAAAAAAATGCAGCTATATAGCTTGTTTACAGAGCGCAGAACAGCATTCACATGACCCACTGTCTTTCTCCTCTATTGCATGACAGCTGCAGCAGGCGGGGCTGAGGGTCCCCCCCCGCAGCTGTCGTGTGAGAGAGGAGAGGCGGCGGGTCACGTCATCTGCGCTCTGTAAACAAGGTATATAGGTGCCTTTTTTATAAAGCACAGTCACATGGGGTCATCAGATTCATCAACCAAGAGGATAATGTAAATTGTACCCTAATTTGAGCAGCAGAAGGGGAGGGGGCAAGCATGGACATGAGAGCTCACAGACAGGGAGAGGAGCGGGGAGGAGGACAGAGGAGACAGAGCAGGTCTGCGGATGACGGAGGCACGTGAACTGACCACGGTGTCCGGGCTCAGCAGCCATGATACACTGTTGTCAGTTTACAGGGGGGAGGGCAGAAACTGGCAGAATCAACCAGGTTTTTTAGGCGTTACAGGCAGCCAAATGACACAGCACAAGCACTGTGCTGTATAACATGCTTTAAAGGAACAGGATCTTTATTTTATTGGGTTAACAAATGCTTTAATACAATACAATAGATTTGTGTTCTGTAAATTGTGTCTTCTTGTGGGACTGACCCAACAGACTAATTTCCCATTCACACCTGAACATTTGTCGTTTGATATTCGAAGCACGACAACAGTCAAGATGAAGAATCCCATTATTCTCAATGGGCCCATTAATACTTGAATGTCGCATCACTTGCCATGTGAAACTCTAAGTACATGA
This sequence comes from Glandirana rugosa, assembly GCA_018402905.1. Classification (NCBI taxonomy): domain Eukaryota; kingdom Metazoa; phylum Chordata; class Amphibia; order Anura; family Ranidae; genus Glandirana; species Glandirana rugosa. Next base: position 1,083,764 of record BLSH010166726.1, on the reverse strand, counting down.
GCTTGTTTTTAAAATCATAGACTTTAATGGAAGCACCTAAGAACGCTTGAAAATCTGGTGTTGGCACAACCATGTATACAGCCATCAAAAGCCTGGTAATCCTTAATTTCTTGTGCATTTTAACAGCATACATCAATCATGACAAATGTTATAATAGCTGACCCAACCACTGTTATCAATATGTTATCTGCAACCCAGGCAAAATGCCCTGTATGACTATACAAGCAGAAGTGTGCCATCTGGTTTTCATTTATTTCAGTAATTCAGTCTTCATCCCGCCATACTTCATACATAGACTTTGTTAAAGTTCCAATAGAGAAAGGGGGAGAGAACCTGTTGCAATTTACTTTAACCACATCAGTACCGGGCACGAAAACCCCCTTCCTGTCCAGGCCATTTTTCAGCGCTATCACACTTTGAATGACAATTACTCAGTCATGCAACATTGTACCCATATGAAATTTGCGTCCTTTTTTTCACACAAATAGAGCTTTCATTTGGTGGTATTTAATCACTAGGGATTTTTTTATTTTTTGTGCTATAAATAAAAAAATATTGAAACTTTTTTGAAAAAATGCCGTTTTCTTTGTTTCTGTCATAAAATTTTGCAAATTAGTAATTTTTCTTTGTAAATTTTGGCCAAAATTTATACTGCTACCTATCTTTGATAAAAATAACCCAAATAAGTATATATTATTTGGTCCTTGTGAAAATTATAGAGTACACAAGCTATGGTGCCAATCATTGAAAATTGATCACACCTGATATACTGACAGCCTATCTCATTTCTTGAGACGCTAACAAGCCAGGAAAGTACAAATACCCCCCAAATGACCCCTTTTTGGAAAGTAGACATTCCAAGGTATTTAGTAAGAGGCATGGTGAATTTTTTGAAGTTGTAATTTTTTCCCACAATTCTTTGCAAAATGAATATTTTTTTCTCTTTTCTTTTTTTTCCCACAAAATTGTCATTGTAACAGGTTATTTCTCACACCCAGCATATGCATACCACAGATTACACCCCAAAACACATTCTGCTACTCCTCCTGAGTATGGAGATACCACATGTCTGAGACTTTTTCACAGCCTGGCCACATGCAGAGACTCAACATGCAGGGAGTGCCGTCAGGTATTCTAGGGACATAAATTACACATGTAATGTCATGACGACCTATCATATTTTTGAAGGCCCTGGAGCACCAGGACAATGGAATTGCCCACCAAATGACCCCATTCTGGAAAGCAAATACCCCAACTAATAATCTATGAGCCATAATGAGTCTTTTGAATGGTTCATTTTTTTCCAGTAGTTTTTGGAAAATGTGGGAAAAAAATGAAAACGCATTTTTTTTACACAAAGTTGACCATTTATAAGATATTTCCAACACATAGCATGTACATAGCAAAAATGACACCCCAAAATACATTCTGCTATTCCTCCTGAGTATGGCGATACCACATGTGTGAGACTTTTACATAGCCTGACCACATACAGAGGCCCAACATTGAACTAGTACCTTCAGGCGTTCTACAAGCATAAATTACACATCTCATTTCTCAACTACCTATTACACTTTTGAAGATCCTGGAGCACCAGGACAATGGAATTACCCACAAAATTACCCCATTTTGGAAAGAAAACACCCCAACGTATAATCTATGAGGCATAATGAGTCTTTTGAACATGTCATATTTTTCCAGTAGTTTTTGGAAAATGTGGGAAAAAAATGAAAACGCATTTTTTTTTACACAAAGTTATCCATTTATATGATATTTCCAACACATAGCATGTACACAGCAAAAATTACACCCCAAAATACATTCTACTACTCCCCACGAGTAAGACGATATCACATGTGTAAGACTTTTACACAGTCTGGCCACATACAGAGGCCTAACATTGAACTAGCACCTTCAGGCGTTTTACGAGTACAAATACAAATTACACATCTCATTTCTCAACCACCTACCTATTACACTTTTGAAGGTCCTGGAGCACCAGGACAATGGAATTGCCCACAAAATGACCCCATTTTGGAAAGCAAAACCCCAACGTATAATCTATGGGGCATGATGAGTCGTTTGAACATGTCATTTTTTTTCCAGTAGTTTTTGGAAAATGTGGGAAAAATATGAAAAACGCTTTTATTTTTACACACATAGCATGTACATAGAAAAAATTACCCCCCAAAATACATTCTACTACTCGCCCCGTGTATGGCGATGCCAAATGTGTGAGACTTTTACAGGTGATGTTTACTCATGGGTGTGACGGTCACTGACAGGTGACTGGTGATTGTCACCGATGGGTGACTGGCGGTGGTCACTGATGGGTGACGGGTGTCTGGCGGTGGTCACTGATGGGTGACGGGTGTCTGGTGGCAGTCACTGATGGGTGACGGGGCACGGGACTAGGCACTACTGAGGCTTCATGTACACTACAGCTGCTAAACTGAAGATTAGGAGCAGTTGGGCATTTTTTCAGCAGCCCATGAACTCTCCTCTATGTTATGCTATGTGTACACTCACTTGTTTATAGCAGTTTACAGGCAGTTGAGGTTACACGCATTTTTTTGAAAGCTGAAAAATTGCATTTAGGAATGTAGTTTACTGGCATTTCAAATGCCAAATGCTTATAACCACAGTAAACTGCGTTCATGCACGTTTGCATTTATAAGCATTTTTAAGGGAGAAAACATTTCTGATAATTTTTGAACAAATAAAAATGTTGAAAAAACACAATTTTCACTGTTGGTGTCCAGCTGCAAGTTTCCAGCGTTCAGAAGAGGTTTTCAACTGCCTTGTGTACATGAGCCTACAGCTGTATAAATTTATATCTACAGTGCGAGATTTAAGCTATTGCCTCTGCCCACCAGACCCAGATGTGAAGTGCGATTTGGTGATTATGAAACTGCACCAAGATCTTCCTGGGGCAGTCCTGGGAAATTAAAATTTGACTGCCCCGAGAAGACGTCACGTGACGAAACGCATAGCACGGTGACTGGATGTGTCGTCACCACGTTATGCTGGGTCTTTGCTTGTGGCTATAGTGATGTCGGAGCAAACCAGGCATTGATCCTATGCTTATTTACGTGTCAGTGGAGACACTTTTGCATGTGTAAAAAATTTCAACAAAATTGAAGTCATTTTAAAAGGTTTTAAGCTATGCAGAGTTTTTTCTCTTACATTGGGATATTTGCCATCTGAGGATCTGATACACCTGCGGTACTAGCAGATGATTGCATATCAATGGTTCCTGCAGATGATTGCTCCCTAAAGGGACTAGCTGTTTGCTAGTTTATAATTTTATCAGCAACTAAATCTGTTATTTTTGGACATAAGTGGAGGTGGATTTTTCACTAAGGTGTGTGGAAGTATTGTAAGAAGAACATGTGAACTTTGAAGATAGTGTTTTTTGATTGAAATATTGAACTATTTTTATCATTTATGTAATATGTTGATTATTTGCAACTTGAATATTGATTTTTATGAGTGATATTTTTTGCACAGCAGCACGTTGGCACTCTGCTCGCTGTTCTCTTTACTGGAGAATCTGGTATGAAGGAGCACAGCTCAACCTTTACCAAGATGGCAACTTCCACACAGAAACGATGCAGAACAAGGCATGGGTAGTGAGTAATTGGAAATGTTTATCTGCAATAAAACCAGATGCAATACTGCTGAATTGTCCTTTGTACTCTTTTTGTTTGTTTTTATTAGGGTTGGGGCACAGCTTCCAGGGTTCAGTTCCTTTAACTTCATATATCCTCTATTGACTTCTTGATCTACACTGAGTCATTATTTCAGAGGGGTGACAGAAAACAGCAGGTTCCACAGTACACCACAAGTGTTCAAAAGGTGGAAACACTGATGTCACTCCAAAAAAATCTAATGTCCACTTTAACCACTTCCCGACCGCCGTATGCAGAATGACGGCCGGGAAGTGGCTGAGTTATCCTGACTGGACGTCATATGACGTCCTCAGGATAACAAGCCGCCGCGCGCCCGGGGGGGCGCGCATCGCGGCGATTGGTGGTGTGGGGGGTCAGTCTGACCCCCGCAATGCCGATCTCGGTAAAGTGCTTCGATCCGAAGCACTTTACCATGTGACCAGCCGTGACCAATCACGGCTGGTCACAGTGTAATACAGGAAAGCCGTTTATCGGCTTTCCTGTACTCAGGTCTGCAGACCTGATGAGGGGAGAGCCGATCGGCTGCATCCCTGACAGGGAGGGTCTGTGCTCCCTCGGATCGCCACCCTAGACCACCAGGGAGCCTGCCCAGGGACCACCATGGATGCGATCACCCAGGACCACCAGGGAGCCGACCAGGGACCACCAGGGAGCCGATCTGCTACGCGCGGGGGGGCCCGCGCGCCGCCGAACAATAGGACTCCTGCAGTATACTGCAGGTCAGTCCTATTGAGTCGGTGAAGGGCCGGCAGTAAGACGTATGCCGCCAGCCCTTCA
>BLSH010166726.1:1062752-1076524 GCA_018402905.1 Glandirana rugosa | reverse complement strand
TGCTCATCATCGCTGCATATAAGTGCCTCATCATCAGTGCCACCTCATCAGTGCCGCCTCATCAGTGCCAATCAGTACTGCCATATCAATGCCCGTCAGTGTAGCCTCATCAGTGCCCACCAGTGATGGAGAAAATGTACTTATTTACAAAGTTTTGTGACAAAAATAGAGAATTTTTTTTTTTTTTTCAAAATTTTCGGTCTTTTTTTATTTGTAGCGCAAAAAATAAAAACCGCAGGGGTGATCAAATACCACCAAAAGAAAGCTCTATTTGTGGGAACAAAATGATAAAAACTTTGTTTGGGTACAGCGTCGCACGACCGCGCAATTGTCATTCAAAGCACAACAGCACTGAAAACTGAAAATTGGTCTGGTAGTAAAGGGTTCTAAGTGCATGGTATTGAAGTGGTTAAGATCCAGAGACATTTAAAGAGAAAAAAGAACTGCAAATTTACAAAACACATTATATAAAACAATTAAAGAATTGCAAATACATTTACAATGAATAAAACAAATCAAATACAGGGTCTTGGCAAATGAAATCAGCCTTTTTCAACCTGGGTGCCTTCTGGGTATCTCAGAGGTGTCTTTACAAAGTGCCTAAAAATTGCTCCAAATTGGCCAAAAATTGTGTACAAGTTGGGGGTGGATTGAGCCTGTCATTTTGTTACAGGAAAGCCATAGGTTTTCATTTTGCAGCATTACAGCCTTGGGCACCCTGTGGGCCATTGTTGTCATTAGTTGATAAGGAAGACATCGGGTGCCTGCACAACATCCTTACTTGCCCCTTTCCTGTCCCTCCCTGTCACCTCTGGGGTCATGTAAGTTGAGTGATGTAGTCAGTACCAGTGTGCAAGGGTATATTGCTTTATAAGAATAAATCACATCCAATGCCTATGTGTGTGGATGCTGCATTATGTAAATTTGTTTAATTTGTTACATTTTAGAATGGGGTGCCTGGAGAATTTTAAAGGTGCCTTGACTGAAACAAGGTTGAAAAACATTGAATTAAATGTACACAAAATGACAATTTTCATTCGTGAATAATTTATGAGGAGAGAAATTGCAAAATAGTAATAGATTTAAAGCTATCAAACTGATGAGAATGACCCATAACCCTATAATCCAATCCTCAACTTTTCTGTATGACTCTCTTGGTATTTGCAGTGCAATTTGCTAATATATTGCAATACTGGAGAGCTTGGTCAATTTGTTATTCATGAAATCATGCATTCCGGAACATACTAATGAGAGTGCATATTGTTCAGCAACTTTCCAAGATCATGAAAAACATACAAATGGCAAATCTTCTACAGATTTTGATAACGGTTAGGTTCAACCATAGGCAAAACATTTTTCTTATTTTTGAATAGGCTTGGGAGGAGTAACTAATGTTGTCTACAGTATACTGCGGATGATGTAGTCGCATGTATGGTGCGAATGGCTGTGTGTGTTGTCAGACTCCCATTGCTTTGATTGGGGATTCCCACCTGCAGCTATTCGCAGGAAACCCCACCGAGTTTCTCACGGGTAATCACTGTCAGCCTTTAGACTTACCTTTAACTATGTAGTGCAAGGGCCTGCCTAATTGGATATAATTGAAAGTTTAGTTTTGACCTCCTCCTCGTCTCTGAGCGTGACTTGCTATGGGGGCACTCATGCGTGCTGGCTCTCCAGCCATAGCCCCTTGCCCCCTCCTCATGGCTGTGAATGACAGCCGACGGCTCCTGCTGCTGTCTCTTAACCAATGGGGAGGCAGAGACCCGGGACAGCATGGCTGGATCGCGATTGGCCTCTCTGTAATTGGGGGCTGCATACTGGAGAACCTTTACCTTTAAAACCACTGTAATTTGAAAAGTGTTTGTTTTAAGAATGTTCCTTTGATTTTCTAATTGTAAGCAGGGTCATATTGACGTTTCTTTTCAACTGATAAAATTTTGTACTGTAAAACCACATTCATCAAGTGATCAAATGTACAACCCTGTCCCAACAGTTTTGAGATGTGTTGCTGCCATCAAATTCAAAATTACCTTCTGGAGGCAACCATGGGCCCATACCTACGCACCACAGTGGCAGCTATCTTAAATCAGCTCTTGGGCAGACCCCCTACTTCGGAGCTGGACAGGGTTCATCGGGTGCCAGACCCTAGGGTGCCTTCCTCCTCTTCACAAGGCCGTGCTCCTCTGGACCTCCTCTGAGATGTGCTCTGCAGGGTCCATTTTTTTACCATTAAAGAGGAGATCGAAGGCCCCTATTGACTTTGACGGAGCTCTAATTCGGATCTATCCTGATGTCTTCAGGCAAACACAGGCCCTGCGGGGCCTCATGCAACCCTCTGTTGGAAGTGAAGCAGAGGTCACTTACCGATGGGGGCTACCCTTTCCATCTAATCGTGCGAAAGCAGGGATCTGAATTCTACCTTCGCTCCCAAGATCAACTTCCTGACCTGTTCAGCTTCATAGATAAACCTGCCACCAGTGTTCCCAACTAGTATGATTATCGATTCACCCAGGAGGCACTCGGCTCACCCTTGCCAAGACTGCAACGGATGCGCAGACCCTGGTCTCATGCCTCTAATCGTGAGGCCCCTAGGTCCAATCCAACCTCATCCAAAGCTTGACCTTTCTTTCAGTGTGTGTGGTTGGTAAAACTGTGCAGACTGTGATTTGCGGAGAAATTTGGCTACTCGCTGAGACCTAGTGGACTAGGTCCTTACTACCTCTGATATGCATTGACTCTTTGGGCTATGTGATTTTGTTTATCTATTATCATGCCTCAGTTGGTCAACCTTATAGTCTTAGGCCACAAAGAATAGGATTTGGGTATCTAGAGACTTGTTTTTCTTTCAGTCAGGCCATTGTGCTTTATTTAACCAGTTTAACTTGTTTTGTTTTGCTTTTGCCGTCTGCTTTCTCTCCCCTGTCCACCATCCTTTTGGGGTTACGGGCGTGGAGACTAGTTTACAGGTGGCGAAGGTCTGTGGAAAGGCCTTTTTTGCTTGATGGGGGGATGGGGCGTGTCCAGTGGATGTACCTTTAGCATATGCGTGATAATCCTGCAGGTCACTTGGGTTGCACCGGCATCCTTTTATATGGTATATATGTATACACATTCGGGCCCTCTGTCTTGGTGCCCCGGGGCTTAGTGCTTAGGTGGTGCACATGCTTTTCTTTATTATAGGTTGCCTGCCTGGATATTGCACTGTTCAGGATGTCGCCTCCCAGTGCACCACCACAGCATGGTCTCAGTTACTGGATCTTTATTTTGGTTCCTGTTTTTAGTCTCACTTTAATTTTGTTGGCTCGCCCATTTAGCTATATTATGTTTCTCGCTGTTCTCATCCTGTGCATCTCCAAATGTGTTGGTTTTTACTGAATTTTAGCTGCTTGCTCTAAGCAACTTCCAACGCTCCTACCATCCTCAATTAGGGCGGATTCCTAACTGAGCACATTTTGTGCTGAGTCAGGGTCTCTAGTTTACTCACACTTTAGACAGATTGATCCTCCCCTCTTCTCTCACCTACTCCCCCCTCCTCCTCTCTTTCACTTTCCGTATCATTTTTTTTTTACTCCATTCTTTGCCTCTCGACGTAGGGGGGACCCTCCGGCTGGGGTAGTACCCCACACTCTATTGTGCCCACATTCCGGCCAGGCGGTACCATGGGTCTCCATAAGGTCACCTCCCTCAATGTGCGTGGCCTTAACACACCGGAGAAACACTCTCAGCTCTTAGCCGATTTGCGAAAGGGTAGGGCTCAAGGCGCCTTCCTACGGGAAACACACTTTTGCGGTGATCAAATTCCTAAACTGACTAATGGGGCTTTCCCCACGGTATATCACAGTGTCTCGCCTATCTCTAAGTCCAAGGGGGTTAGCATTCTGATGGTCAAATCGGTTCCCTGGATCTTTGAGACACAGCGGACAGATGATCAGGGCCGATTCCTTCTCCTGAAAGGGAGGGTGTTTGACAAGCAGGTCACCTTTGCTAATGTCCACTTTCCAAATGTGGATCACCCGTAGTTTTTCGTTTTTGTGGAAGCTCATTCCTAAACTATTGGAGTGCGCAGAGAGGCTCCTCATCTTTGGGGGAGACCTCAACTTTGCAATGGATTCTCTACTGGATGTCTTGCATGGCTCCTTCCAACTCCCCTATTCCCACCTTAAACGCCTGAAGGCGGATCTGCATACTCTACATCTGGTTGCCCCTGGAGGCTGTTACATCCTCAAGACCATGATTATTCCTTTTTCTCCCCGGTCCACCAAACCTACTCGCGGCTAGACTATCTCATGATCCTGCACAAGGATCTATCCAGAGCAGTGTCTACTGGCATGGTTGTTATCTCTCTTTCAGATCATGCCCCGGTCCATCTGACTCCTCAACTGGGTCCAGTGACTCAAACTCCGTCTTCCTGGAGATTGAGGCCCTATTCCAATCGGAAGAGATCCGTTCTGAGCTCTTGACCACCTTGCAGGAGTACTTTTCAATCAATGAAGCATCCGTCACTAATCCTTTGGTCGTCTGGGAGGCTCATAAGACAGTGGTCCGTGGTGCATTGGTCAGAATAGGAGCCTGCCTTAAGAGGGAGAGAACTGGCCGCACAGAGGAACTTTTAGCTTAGCTGTGTAGTCTGGATTGCTCCCATAAGGCCAGCCTTGCGCGTACCACGTATCAGGATCTTCTTCGAGTTTGTGTAGAGCGCCGCACGCTCTTTCACAAAACAAAGCAAAAACTGGCATGGGCTCACCGTGCAATGTATGAATTCTCTAACAAACTCAATACAATGTTGGTGCGGGCACTGCCAGGTCCACGTACGAAAACCTACATCTCCAATATTATGGGCTCCTCTGGACAGAAGCTCCACACCTCCCCCGATATGGTGGTGGAGTTCAGATCCTTTTATGAAGGCCTCTACAACCTGGACCAACCCCATCCCCCTTCAGATCCTCCCCTGGTGGCGGTGTCACCCCTAAATCCAATCTTGCCTCCTCGGGTATGCCATCTCTTCCTCTTGTGGTTCATGAGGAATTAGAGGAGCCTATCTCAGTTGAGGAGCTGGGGGAGGCCCTGGCCCGATCGAAGCCGAAGAAGGCCCCTGGCCCTGATGGCCTCACCCAGAGTTATTACAAAGTATTCTTTGAGACCCTCTGTCGACCACTGGTCTCTGCCCTAAACTATGTTACGGACGGGGAGTCCTTTCCAATAGACACACTAAGAGCCTATATCTCCCTTCTTCTAAGGAGGGGTAGAACCTATTACGGTGCGGGAACTATCGTCTGATAGTACTCCTGGAAACGGATTTGAAACTATTTGCGAAAATTCTGGCCAATAAGTTGCTCCCACATATTCCAAGTCTCATCCACAGAGTCCAGGCAGGCTTTGTGTCCCTTCGAGAGCAATGTGACAACACAATTCGCGTGGTAAACCTGATACATGCAGCCAGAACATCGAAACGGCCTCTTCTCTTTCTTGCAGTCTACGGATGCAGAAAAAGCCTTCAACCGGGTAAACTGGACCTTCATGCGAGCCACCCTTGAACACATTGGTCTCCGGTCCTACATGCTGAGTTGGATACTGTCCCTCTATTTCAACTCCACGGTCGCGGTCAAGGTTAATGAGACAAGATCCAACTTTTTCAACATTTATAATGGCATGCGGCAGGGATGCCCCCTGTCCCCCTTGAAATTCATACTCATCTTAGAGCCTTTTCTATGTACGATACAGGTGGACTCTGGCGTAGCAGGCTTTCAAAAAGCTTCTGGGACACATAAGGTGGCCGCATTTGCAGACGAGTTGATTTTTTTCCTGACGGAACAACTTACCTCCCTCTCGAAACTTCTCCAGTCTTTGCAGGAGTATGGTGCTAATGATAATAAAACTGCAGCGCAAAGTCCAAACAAAGTTCACAATGTTAGGAGATGATCCTATGATCAGCAGTTGTGTACAACCATCACCAGTGCCACCGGTGTAGGTCCTACACCATGAGGTCTGGCAGCCATTTTTGTGGACTACAGAACAACCCATCACCGCTGGAGATTCATGTGTGAGCTGATGATACCTGCCCTACTACGATATCTGCACAGTCTGTAACCTGTCTGGTGGTTCATATCTTTACCAAGGCATATTCTGACCCTCCGTAACAGAGGGTCGGTGGGATCTGGTAAGAAGCTGTGTGTGGCGGTGGCACTGGTGATGGTTGTACACAACTGCTGAATTCATAGGATCATCTCCTAACATTGTGAACTTTGTTTGGACGCTGCAGTTTTATCATCATTTGTTTCCATGGTTGCACCTGACCTGTCTGCATAACCGCATATATTTTAAATTTTTTTAAGTGTTCACTTTAGCGCAGGATCTAAATCTTCTGTTCTCAACATCACAGGGGGCAGGGACATGGTTAAATCACTACGCTCAGCGTTCTTCCTCCACTGGGCAACAGATTTGATTCGCTATTTGGGTGTTGACATTCCCTCTGACCCTTCCAACCTGTACTTGGAAAATTTCGCTCCACTGCTTACCCATCTTAAAGTGGATCTCCTCCATTGGCATTCACTCACATTAACGTGGTTTGGCCACTGCAATGTCTTCACGATGACCTCACTGCCCAGGGTATTGTACTTGCTGCAAGCACTTCCTATTCGCCTCCCTCCAGTGTTCTTGAAGAGTGAACTCAATGTTCAGAAATTATGTTTGGTCCCATCGCAAGCCACGTATCAGGCTGTAACTTCTCCATCTTGCGAAGCATAGGGGGAGGGGAGGGGTGGGCCTCCCAGATGTGAAGGCTTACTACAGAGCAGCGCATCTCACTAGGTTGGTGGATTGGCACTGGCCTCCCCTGTAGTACCCTCCCTGCATTCCTCTTTTCTCTCCTCTCTTTATCCCGTTTTTCACATCTTGGAGACGCCTAATCCCCAAACCCCTTCCCCTTCTGGCAGCTGTCCCTCCTCCATCTACCTGACTCGGTAATGGGCTATGTTATCCAGATATGGTGTATATCCTTGCCTACATCTTGCTCTTTATATTGTCCCATTCCTGAGCTAGGCAGGTCACAGGGAAGCAATATCTCCCATTATGTTAAAAAGGTTCTAATTTATGTTACTTAATTTTATCTTATTTTACTATTATGTTTTTGCATTCAGATATCTATGTTCTGGGTCTTTCCTATAGTTGTTTATCGGGCTCCCCAGTTTCATGCACTGACCATTACCTTCACTACCTTAATAGCTTTTCATAAACATCCATACTGTGCAGCGCTGGGCATGTTGTTCTATAACTCGGATTATGTGACCCTTTCTGTGTTATTTGACTGTGTAATTGGTTATTATTGCATACTCTGGCTGTTGAATGTAACTTTCTTGGAAAGATAAAGGAATTACAAAAAAAAAAAATACAGTATTTTTCGCTCCATAAAACGCACTTTTTTACCCCCAAAAAATGGGGAGAAACATCTGTGCATCTTATGAAGCGAATATTGACCAGAACTCCCCCCCCCCCGTCAGCGTCGTGTTAGAATACCAGGCCAGACGCTCGGCTCCTCTGTGGCAGAGCAGATGAGGAGTCTGAGTTAGCGGTGCGGCAGCACCAGGCCAGCCTTTCAATGATCAAGCATTGCCCAGCTGCATGGCGCACGTCACACTATGGGAGGAGTGAGTGCTGGCAGCCGCGCTGCTGTGCTGTGTACGTAAGCTGCCTGGGTTGGACTGACTTCACTGCATCACACGAGGAATCCGAACCCCTGCAGAGCAAACTCATCACTGTAATCTGTACATCAAGGTTTATTATTTTTAAGTTTTCTGTTTATGGTTGACCTGGATTGAGGGAAGGGGTGGGGGGGTACTTTGGAGGTGTGGCCGGGTGCTTTGGAGGCCTAATGTATTGACCCCTGCTAGCTAAAGTACTGACCACTGGCTAGTGGTTTAGTACACCATTTGGTTCAGAATATATTTTTCTTGTTTTCCTCCTCTAAAACCTAGGTGCATCTAATCGAGCGAAAAATACGGTACTTTTTTTTTTTTTTTTAAATAGTACATTTTCCCAGTGTAAACATCTGATATGTTTTCCATTTGCTATTGTGAATAAAATATGTTCATAAGATTTGCAAATCATTGCATTGTGTTGTTATGTAGATCTTACACAGCATTTTAACTTTTTTGGTATTGGGATTGTACTACGAACTGATGGTTAAACAAGGCAAACAACAGAAGAATACCCGAGCTGTTTTAATAAAATCTGGAAAAAAAAAATCAATACAGCATAAAAAAATAATGACACACCCAAGGTTAAAAGTCTCCCCTGTGCTCCACTGAATGTAATGCAGTGCACATTGCCCTGCATTACATTCTTTTCCAGCCTTGAACGAGGCCCAGAAGTGACCCTAGATGTTACATCCCCTGTGAGGGAAAAAAAAAGTTGAGTAAAAATTTATATATATATATATATATATATATATAGTAATGTTATGCCAAGCGCGATAATGGACAGGCGATATTATTTGTTGCCTCGCATGCGTTCACTTGGAGTGGACTAGTGAGAGTCCAACCCGGGTTTTGCCAGCCACCGTGGCAGAGCTGTTCCAGCCCAGAGTTTCTGGTCCACCCAAATCCCTCTTCAGCTGCATTTAATGACCAGGAAGAGATCTCAGTTGTGCTCTGGTCTGGGTCTCAGTATGACTACACAGAGAGCTACACCTTGAGAGTTGGTTGCTCTGGGGAATGCAAGAGAAAAAGTTTGCGTTTGTTTTGTTTGAAGGTGTCAGGAACAAGCCTGACATCGTATAGAGAGGTATCCTGCTCTTTAGTAGTTTAGCGCTGGACGGCACGGTTTTGTTTTGCTATTTTGTTTGTTTTATGACTTGCAACCTTTACCGAATAAAACTGGCAACCCGCCAGATTTTAAGAAAGTTTGCCTTCAAGCTGCCTTCTTCCCAGGAAAGGTGATCCACACAAGCTAATCCCCAACACGTGGTGGAGTTCAGCGGGCAACTTTCCAAAATGGAGGAAATGTTGAAGGCCCTGCTGCAAGCCAATGCAGCTCAGCAGGAAGCCAACCGCCAGGTCGCAGAGGCCGCTGCAGCACAACAGGCGGCTCAGCAGGAGGCAACTCGGCAGGCCATTGCAGCTCAGCAGGAAACCAACCACCAGGTCGCAGAGGCTGCTGCAGCACAACAGGCGGCTCTACAGGAGACGATCCGACAGTTTGCAGAGGCCGCGCAGCACAACAGGCTGCTCAGCAGGAAACCAAAACTCAGCGGGAGGAGAGTCGCCAGGCTTTTGTAGAACAAAGGGAGATGAACCGACAGCTTGCGGAGGCCCTGCTGGAGTTAAAGGGGGGCCCGCACCTCTCGCGGCAGTGGAACCAAAATTGGTATGCACCTCATACCACCTGCAGAAGATGACACTTGCGGATGATGTGGAAGCGTACCTCACAACTTTTGAACAAGTCGATTTGCGAAGGATGGCCAAAAGAACAATGGTCGGGACTGCTAGCACCTTTTCCGACAGGTGAGCCCCAAAAGGCCTATTTTGATCTGGAACCCGATAAGGCCCAGGACTATGAGTCGCTAAAAATGGAGAAACTTGCACACCTGTGTGTCACCATGGCAGCCTGGGCTCAACGGGTGTATCATTGGACCTACCGCATGGACCAGCCTCCCCACTCCCAAATGTTTGACTTGATCCATCTCACAAGGAAGTGGTTACAGCCAGAGTCTTTACCAGGCCCTCAGATTGTGGAGTGTGTGGTCATAAACCGGTATATGCGTGCGCTCCCTGCAACTTTGTGTAAGTGAATCAGCCAGGGAGACCGCCAAAATGGCAAACCAACTGGTGGACCTCGTGGAGAGATACAGTGCTGCTGAGGACTTATGATACCAGTCTGCGCCCCACTCCAAGGTATCTAGGGGTGAAAGATCGCCTGACGGACCCAGTAAGACAGAGTTCAAGGGTGTGGGGTAGTTTTATAAGACTGCTACAGCTAAAGAGACAATGGGCCCTAGACCTGGAGACTGGCCAAAGAAGCCAGGAAGGTCTTGGGGACCCTTGAGAAGACTGGGGGTAGAGCACATACAGTGCTACAAATGTCATGCATTGGGACATATTGCTGCCAATTGTCCTACAAATGATGAAATAATGCAGTGTGATAATGTTTATATGAAAAGACGCATGTCTCTTTTTGCACAGGTCGCAAACACTGCATCACGTCAGGGTCGCATGGAAAAACAAATAAGTGTGATTTCTGTTGATGGGAAACCAGTCACTGCACTGCTTGATTCGGGTAGTGTTGAGACTTTAGTCAACAGCAAGTGTATGATCCCTGCAAAATTACACCCTAGCACAATCAGGGTCATTTGCATCCATGGGGACACTCGGGACTACCAGACTGCAGTGGTTGAGTATAACAAGCATGCTTTACTGCATATACAGACTGATTTTACTGTTGTGGGTTTAGTAACACGTTAATGTGTTTTTTTGCTGCAATCTTGTGTGACATAAAAAACTGGAACTACCACTATTTTATTCTCTAGGGTGTCTGCTTTCAGAACATATATAATGTTTGGGGGTTTTATGTAATCTTCAGGCCTATTTGTAAATGTGTGCAAAAAATGCAAAAATTACTGTGAAAGGGTTATATGTTACATAGTATCTCACAAAAGTGAGTACACCCCTCACATTTTTGTAAATATTTGATTATATGTTTTCATGTAACAACACTGAAGAAATGACACTTTGCTACAATGTAAAGTAGTGAGTGTACATCTTGTATAACAGTGTACATTTGCTGTCCCCTCAAAACAACTCAACACACAGCCATTAATGTCTAAACCGCTGACAACAAAAGTGAGTACACTCCCTAAGCGAAAATGTCCAAATTGGGCCCAAAGTGTCAATATTTTGTGTGGTCACCATTACTTTCCAGCACTGCCTTAACCCTCTTGGGCACCGGAGCTTCACAGGTTGCCACTGGAGTCCTCTTCCACTTCTCCATGAACATATCACGGAGCTGGTGGATGTTAGAGACTTTGCGCTCCTCCACCTTCCGTTTGAGGATGCCCCACAGATGCTAAATAGGGTTTAGGTCTGGAGATATGCTTGGCCAGTCCATCACCTTTACCCTCAGCTTCTTTAGCAAGACAGTGGTCGTCTTGGAGGTGTGTTTGGGGATGTTGGAATATTGCCAGCGGCCCAGTCTCCGAAGGGAGGGGATCATGCTCTGCTTCAGTATGTCACAGTACATGTTGGCATTCATGGTTCCCTCAATGAACTGTAGCTCCCTAGTGCCGGCAGATAAGACCACAGGACATGGCTCCAGTAATCCATGTCCTTAGTCTGCTTGTCTTCATCAAACTGTTTGCGGGCTTTCTTGTGCATCATCTTTAGTAGAGGCTTCCTTCTGGGACGACAGCCATGCAGACCAATTTGATGCAGTGTGCAGCGTATGGTCTGAGAACTGACAGGCTGACCCCCACCCTTTCAACCTCTGCAGCAATGCTAGCAGCACTCATACGTGTATTTCCCAAAGACAACCTCTGAATATGACGCTGAGCATGTGCACTCAACTTCTGTGGTCAACCGCGGTGAGGCCTGTTCTGAGTGGAACCTGTCCTGTTAAACCGCTGTATGGTCTTGGCAACCGTGCTGCAGTTCAGTTTCAGGGTCTTTGCAATCTTCTTATAGCCCAGGCCATCTTTATGTAAAGCAACAATTCTTTTTTTCAGATCCTCAGTTGATCTGCCAGTGACTAGTATGAGAGAGTGAGAGCGATAAATAAACCAAATTGAACACACCTGCTCCCCATTCATACCCGAGACCTTGTAACACGAACAAATCACATGACACCGGGAAGGGAAAATGGCTAATCAGGCCCAATTTGGACATTTTCACTTAGGGGTTTACTCACTTTTGTAGCCAGCGGTTTAGACATTAATGGCTGTATGTTGAGTTATTTTGAGGGGACTGCAAGTTTACACTGTTATACAAGTTGTACACTCACTACTAAACGTTGTAACAAAGTGTCATTTCTTCAGTGTTGTCACATGAAAAGATATAAAATAGTTACAAAAATGTGAGGGGTGTACTCACTTTTGTGAGATACTGTATGTTATATCTATCAGCTGTAAGATTTGTTAGTTAAAAAAACATAGCCCCTAGATTTAAAGCATATTTGTCAAGTCCTGTGTTAAGGGATTCCTGGTTGCAATACAAAGCAAAATCAACTTCTGGTTGCAATTTACCCATAATTTAAAGCTGAACCCAAGGCAAACACAGTTAAATACATAGATGCAATGCATATCAAGGAGTAGTTTCACAAAATCCTAGCCACCCAATTAAATAAATATATAGCCACCATTATACACTCTGATCAATCAGGCTTTATGCCCTCGAAATCCACAGCTATTAACATTAGAAGGGTTTACCTTAACATGCAGATGCAGGCGGATAATGTTGGTCAACGTGCATTACTGTCATTAGATGTCAATAAGGCATTCCACAGTGTGGAATGGCCTTACCTGTGGCAGACATTGAGACGGTTCGTTTTTGGCGAGGCCTTTATTTCTTGGGCCCAGCTACTTTACCAGGCATCAATTCAGGAGGGTGGCAGGGTCTCACCAGCTTTTAGGCTAGGGAGGGGGACGAGGAAGAGATGCCCCCTGTCCCCCTTGCTCTTCGCTCTTGCCATTGAGCCCCTGGCGGCATTGGTGAGGGGGATGATTAGGGCCTTTGAGAATAGCGAGCAGAGGGAAAAAAGTACTCTTTATGCGTGTGACATGCTATTGCACAATGCCCCGATAGTGATTCCCCTATACATTTTCAGACTAGTTAATACATTTTTAGAGCGCTGCTCTGGAAGGATAAGCCTCCAAGGATTAAACTTGAGCAGCTTCAGAGGTCTAAAGATGGGGGGGTGGCCCTACCCAATCGCTGGCTCTACTATCTAGCCTCCAAATTGCAATATCTTATTAGGGTGTTTGATGGTGACTCAAATGTTAGCCCCTCTCTGTCCCCATTTCCTCATTCCATTATGATACATGATATGGAAACGAAGGATATACCAAGGGCCCAGGAGTCTGCAGGTTTTAAACCTTCAAGCCAGACTTTACCCGTCATATTCTTTGATGCTGAAAGTCAGGTCTAAGTTTCGCACACTTCAGGGTGTTACGGGTTTCACGAACTATAGCCAATTGTGGTGTAGCCCTGGGTATGAGGAACGGTCAAAGCTCATGTAGAATTATCTACCTGCGTCAGATTTTCAAAATGGAGTGCTCCGCTCATTTGAGGACCTAAGCACCGAATTCCACCTCCCCACCATGATGTGGTTCCATTATTTCCAACTTGGGCATGCTGTTCATGCCCAGGGTTCCGCTATGGACTGGACTTTATGCCCCATAGTTCGCTTATCTCTGCCCAAAGGCCCTCACAGCTTTTCATAGTGCTCAGGGTCCACTAAACACCTCTCAAACTACACCGCATGGGTTTACTGCAATCCCCTCTATGCGCTAGATGCAACTTGGTTAATAAAACCTACCGTATATACTCGTGTATAAGTCGACCCGTGTATAAGTCGACCCCCCTACTTTTGCCCAAAAAATATGGGAAAACTTATTGACCCGCGTATAAGCCTAGGGTGTGAGGTTCAACCTTTATTACCTTGGTGTAGTACCACCCCTCCACCTTAAGCCACGAATCCAGGAGTTTACTCGCCTCGTGAGGTAAAACTTTTAGACTGCGTCCATCTATTAAGATGTACTCGAAACTGGCAAGGAGTATGGGTCCCGATGT
>BLSH010166726.1:1019696-1049128 GCA_018402905.1 Glandirana rugosa | reverse complement strand
TGTATGTATGTATGTATGTATGTATATATATATATATATATATATATATATATATATATATATATATATATATATATATATATATATATACACACACACATACATACACGGGGTGGGCCATTTATATGGATACACCTTAATAAAATGGGAATGGTTGGTGATATTAACTTCCTGTTTGTGGCACATTAGTATATGTGAGGGGGGAAATTTTTCAAGATGGGTGGTGACCATGGCGGCCATTTTGAAGTCGGCCATTTTGAATCCAACTTTTGTTTTTTCAATAGGAAGAGGGTCATGTGACACATCAAACTTATTGGGAATTTCACAAGAATAACAATGGTTATGCACATCTCGTATCTTCACAGCATATGGTTTTTTTATGGTTATTATGGTCAGTAAAAACCAATACTGGGTGAGCTGCTCCTTCCAGGAGGTACCGCCATTTCTCCAAAGCCGACTTGATTGCCAGCAATTCCCTATCACCAACATCATAGTTCCAGCAAGATGGTGCACCACCACATTATGGGTGTCAGGTCCGAGCATTCCTAGATGAACAGTTTCCTGGAAAGTGGATTGGTCGTCGTGGGCCAGTTGAATGGCCTCCAAGGTCTCCCGACCTGACCCCCTTAGACTTTTATCTTTAGGGTCATCTGAAGGCAATTGTCTATGCTGTGAAGATACGAGATGTGCAGCACCTGAAACTACGGATACTGGAAGCCTGTGCTAGAATTTCTCCTGCGGTGTTGCTATCAGTGTGTGAAGAGTGGGAGAAGAGGGTTGCATTGACAATCCAAGACAAGGGGCAGCACATTGAACACATTTTATAAGTGGTCAGAAACTTGTAAATAACTCATGAAAGAATAAAGTTACGTTAAAACCAAGCCATTAGAACGGCTTTGATTCTTCATGGCATAGATTCAATAAGGTGTTGGAAACATTCCTCATGGATTTTGGTCCATATTGACAAGATATCATCACGCATTTGTAGATTTGTCGGCTAACATTCCTCATGGATTTTACTCCATATTGTCAAGGTAGCATCACGCAGTTGTAGATTTGTCGGCTGCACATCCATGATGCAAATCCTCCTTTCCACTACATCCCAAAGGTGCTCTGGTGACTGTGGAGGCCATTGGAGTACAGAGAACTCATTGTCATGCTCAAGAAACCAGTTTGAGATGATTTGAGCTTTGTGACATGGTGCATTATCCTGTAGCCATCAGAAGATGAGTACACTGTAGTAATAAAGGGGTGGATACGGTCAGCAACAATACTCAGGTAGGCCGTGGCCAAAAGTGGCCAAGAAAATATCTCCCGCACTATTACACCACCACCACCAGCCTGAACTGTTGATATAAGGTAGCATGTATCCATGCTTTCATGTTGTTTACATCAAAAATTCTGATCCTGCCATCTGTATGTCGCAACAGAAATTGAGACTCATCAGACCAGGCAACGTTTTTCCAATATTTTACTGTACAATTTTGGTGAGCCTGTGGGAATTGTAGCCTCAGTTTCCTATTCTTATCTTACAGGAGTGGCACCAGGAGTGGCCACTTTCGTGGGAAAAAAAAAATAGCAAATCAAAAAAAAAAAAAAGGGATTAAAACTTACATTTCTGAGTTCACTGACAGACGCAGCTCTCCATTGACATGTGGGTTATATGCAGATCCTATTAGGAGTTAACTAGGCAAAGAAAGAAAGCAAGCTGGCCCCTCCCAGGGGGCTGTCCTCTCTTCCCATTTAATCCCCTACTCTGCTCAGTACATCAGTTTGTAACAAGCCGTACCAAAAAAAAACGCAGAAGGGTGGGTGCTGCGTCTGCCAGTGAACTCAGAGAAAAGGATTTTACGGTAAGTTTTAATAAAATCCCTTTTTCTCCTACGTTCACTGACAGACGCAGCTCTCCATTGACATGTGGGGATGTCCCAAAGCTGTGTCATTAAGAGGGGTGGGTAAACGACAACAACTGTACCCAACAGAACCTCTGAAAAGGCGCCAGACACGCCTACACTGCAGCCTGTAAAACTTTACAGCCAAAAGCAGCACCCGAAGATGCGGACACATACAACTTTATATAACTTATTAAATGTGTGCACTGAGGCCCAAGTAGCGGCCTTGCACACCTGTGACACCGAGGCCTGCTGTCGAAAAGCCCAGGAAGTGCTAACAGCCCCGGTAGAATGAGCCGTGACTGGAAAAGGAGGCACTTTGCCCTGAACAAAATACGCATGAGTCACGGTCTGTCTGATCCAGCGAGAGACAGTAGCCGACGAGGCCGCCAATCCTTTGTGCGGACCATCCGTCAGGACAAACAATGCGTCAGACCTCCGAAAAGAGTCTGTAGCCGCCAAATACACCCGCAAAGGCCGTACGACATCCAAGGAATGCAACTCAATTTCCTTAGGAAGGGAAGGATGCGGACACAACGAAGGAAGAACAATGTCTTCGTTAATATTAAAAGAAGAAACCACCTTCGGCAAAAAAGAAGGCGACTGGCGCAATACCGCCTTGTCCCTGTGCAGGACCAAGTAAGGAGACCTGCAGGACAACGCTGCCAACTCAGACACCCGCCTAGCGGATGTAATGGCCACCAAGAAAGCCACTTTCTGTGACAATTGTAAGGGAATATCCCTTATCTTCTCATAAGGTGGCTTCTGAAGCACTGAAAGCACCAAATTAAAATCCCACGGTGCTATAGGCGACCGCACCTGAGGAGCCACATGGCGCACACCCTGTACAAATGTACGAATCAAGGAATGTGACGCCAAAAGGCGTTGGAAAAGAATCGCCAAGGCCGATATCTGGCCCTTGAGAGTACTCAAGGCCAATTTTTTATTCAGGCCCGGTTGTAAAAAAGTCAGGACCCTAGACACCACATAAGAGCGAGGGTTCCAACCCCCCGCCTCACACCAGGCAATATAGGCCTTCCAGGTGCAATGATACATTTTCCGTGAAGTACACTTGCACGCCTTCAGCATGGTAGGGACCACTGAGTCGTCTACACCCCTGTCCCTCAGCACCTGGGACTCAATAGCCAGGCCGTCAAAGCCAACGAGTGTAAAGCAGGGTGCAATATGGGTCCCTGAGACAGCAGAACGTCTCGCAGCGGGAGACGCCAGGGAGCGTCTGCCACCATTCTTACTATGTCGGTGTACCACGGACGCCGAGGCCAATCCAGAGCCACCAGGATCATCGGAATTCCCTCCGCTTCCACCCTGCGCAGTAGGCACGGGAGAAGAAGTTTGATGGGAGGATAGGCGTACAGAAGACGATACCGACCCCAAGGTGCCACGAGCGCGTCTGTGGCCACCGCCAACGGGTTTCTTGTCCTGCACACAAAAGTCTTTACTTTGTGGTTGAACCGAGACGCCATGAGGTCCACGTCTGGCGTGCCCCACTTGTGGCAAATCTGGCTGAACACTTCTGGATGGAGGGACCATTCCCCCTGATCCAGCGTCTGGCGACTGAGGAAGTCCGCCTGTCAATTTTCTACGCCTGGAATGTAGATGGCGGAGATTGCCGGAACGTGAAGTTCTGCCCAATGCAGAATGAGAGCTGCTTCCGCAGCTGCTGCCGCACTTCTCGTTCTGCCCTGAGGCTTCACATACGCCACTGCTGCGGCATTGTCCGATTGAACCCGAATCGAGAGCCCTTGCAGTCATGCCGTCCAGCGGGATAGACAGAGTCTGATCGCTCTTAGCTCTAGCACACTGACCGGAAGACGAGATTCATGCGCCGACCAACGACCCTGGGTCGATAGAGAGCCCAGGACGCCCCCACAGCCCGGCAGGCTGGCGTCCGTCGTGGTTATCGACCACGTCAGGGGAAGAAACAATTTTCCCCGTGTCAAAGTTGGGGTCCGAAGCCACCAGGCCAAGGATGCCCTGGTGCGATGATCCAAGTTGACCAACTGGTCCAGAGACAGTGGGGGATCTGTCCAACCGAGACAGAATCGCTCGCTGAAGTAGCCGAGTGTGGTTCTGAGCGTAAGGTACCGCCTCGAAGGCCGACACCATGAGCCCCAGCACCCGCATACAGAACCGTAATGATGACTGTCGGTGAGACAGTAAGGTTCGCACTGCTGATTGCAGGGACCGCAGCTTGGCCGGGGGTAAGAACACCTTCGCCTGCTCCGTGTCCAGAATCAGACCCAGATATTCCAGGGGACAGGACGGTGTCAACGTCAACTTCTGCAGGTTGATCAGCCAACCGAAGTCCTTTAACGAGGCCATGGCAATAGCCACGCTCTCCTCCAGGGCTGAGGCAGACTCCGCTCTCAGGAGCAAGTCGTCGAGGTAAGCTACCACCGCAATGATCCTCTGCCTCAGTAGCGCCAGCACAGGGGCCACCAACTTGGTGAAGACCAGAGGAGCCGAGGCCAGACCGAAGGGCAGTGCCACAAACTGGTAATGGAGATCTCCCACCGCAAAGCATAGAAAGCTCTGGTGACGGAGACAAATGGGAACATGTAGATACGTGTCCCTGATGTCCAGGGATGCCAGGAAGTCCCCCTGATGAAGGGTGGCCACGACCGAGCGGACCAATTCCATCCGGAATTTTCGCACTGTCACATAAAAGTTTAGCTCCTTCAGGTCCAAAACTGGCCTTACCCCCCCCCCCCCTTTCTTGGGGACCACAAATAGGTTTGAGTAGAAACCGTGAAACCTCTCTGGCCGAGATACCGGCACGATCACCCCTTGGTCTGATAGTGCCTGAACCGCCCCGAAAAGGGCCTCCCGACGTTGATGCGGGAGTCTTAAGTTCGATGGGATGAACCTGTCTGGGGGTAGAGTGCTGAACTCTATCCTGTACCCGGAGAACACCACTTCCTGCACCCATCGGTCGGAAATGTGGGCAGTCCACCTGTCTGCGAACCCCAGAAGACGTCCCCCCACCCGATCTACAGGTGGGGGCAACCCATCATGCACGGGAGGGCTTATCCTCTGCTTTTTCGTTTTTGCGTTGACAGGGTCTTTTGCTGGCCCCTGCAGTAGACTTGCCCGCTGCGCCAGGGGCACGAAAAAACCTCTTCTGACCCGAAGGACAGATCCCTGCTTGCGGCGAAATTCCCGCCGCCTGGGCTCCGGAAGAAAGGTACTCTTCCCGTCCATGAAATCCTTAATGATTTCGTCCAACTGAGGCCCAAATAGACGGCCACCCTGAAAGGGGAGGTCCGCTAAACCTTTTTTGGACGCGTAGTCCCCTGACCACGAACGCAACCAAAGGACCCGTCTGATAATGACTGCAAAAACAGACATTTTGGACAACATAGGGAGCAGGTTTAGAGCCGCATCACACAGGTATTTGATACCGTGAAAAACATGTTCTGCTTTCTGTGACGCCTCAAGCGGTCTGCCGCAGTCCAGATCATTCTGCAGCTCCGCCGTGCATTCAGACAGATATTGCGCTGCCATGGCAGACGGCAGGGCCAATCGCAAGGCCGATCCTGCCAAAATGAAAAGTGCCTTAGACACTGCCTCTGTCCTCCCATCGGCAGGATCCTTAAACGACGGCGACCCCTCTAGGGGAATAGTCGTCGCCTTGCTCAGTTGCGCCACCAGTGGGTCCACCGAGGGGGACGCCCACGTCTTTAGGAAATTATCCTCAAAGGGATACCGGATAGCGAAGCGCTTTGGCATGGTGAAGGAATGCTGCGGGTGCAAGAATGTATCATAAGGGTAAGCTCTGGGCGACCTAGGAGGCCTGGCAGTCCCGCAGACATAAGTAGACATCTGCGACTAGCTATCTTGGTCCAGTCGCAAAGACGCATGGATGGCAGAAATTATTGCAGACACCAGTGCCTTTTCGCACGCTGCCTTAGCCCCCTGGTCTTCCTCATCATCCGAGGGGACAAGTTCACCCTCAGAAAGCTCCACGGGCGTCCCCGTGACCCCCGAAGCTACTTCCGGTTCGGAATTCTCACCTGAGGAACAACGGGGAGGGGGGCGCTTTTTAGGGGCCCCCGGGGCCTCGCTCGGCCCCAGCCTGGGAAGAAATTCCCCAAACACCGCCCGCAGCTGTTCTAGGGACACCAGGGATCCCAACGCAGGTTGCGCTGCAGCTAAATCCTCTCCAGAGGTCCCTGCACGGTCATCTGGCATCACTTCCACAGATTGAACACAGACAGTGAGAACAACCACTAGCGGCACCCCCACACTGAAACCACACCACCGCCCCTCAGAACGCCAGGGAGACCCAGGAGGACTGCACCCACCGCCACCAGCACCCCCAGGAAGCCAGCTATACTTGCTGTTTTTGCCACCAAACAACATCCTGAAGACCGTCAGAGAGCTTGCGCCATCAGCAGCCAGCCACACCGTCCCAGCAAAGTGAAAGGAGAAACGGCAGCAGCACGTTTTCTCAGCATGCAGGGATTCCAATATGGCCGCCGAGGACATCCACTAGAGGCCAAAGGGCTGCTGAAGACCGAGGCTCTGGCAAAATGGCCGCCACAGCATGGTAGTGAAAATCCCTTAGAAAATGGCCGCGGCTACGGCAAAATGGCGGCGGATCGCTGCATGGCGGCCTTGGCGGTCTGCACGCAGTGCCAACGGGGTACGGAAGGGATGTAAGGACCCAGGAGAGCCCCAGCGATCCGCTTCTACCGGCGGCTAACACAGGCAGAGATGCCAAAATCGCCCAGCGCCCCCCCCAGCACCCCTAGGGGGGCAGAGGGGAGCTCACTCACCACTCCTGATGGGCGCAGCGGGTAGCCACCCGGTCGCAGACTTTTCTCCCCAGCTGGGGAGGGATGCTGCTGGCCACAAGCTACTGGACAGGATCAAATCCGGACACTGGGCACAAGTTGGTTCACCCACTGGCCGCCCACACGGAACGGGCACGATGCGGCGGGACCCACTAATATCCTGGGACTGGCTCGCATCGGTTGGGCGGGCTAAGGAAAGTACAGGGTTTTTCAGGAACTCTCTATGCCCCAGCCGGCTTCTTGATAGTAGTCCTCATTAGCTTGAGAAAATATAAAAAAGCGGAAGCAAAAATCTAAACCGCAGGTCCCATAAGGGAGCCAGGTCAACTCCTTGCACTAGACATGTTAAAACTGATGTACTGAGCAGAGTAGGGGGATTATATGGGAAGAGAGGACAGCCCCCTGGGAGGGGCCAGCTTGCTTTCTTTCTTTGCCTAGTTAACTCCTAATAGGTTCTGCATATAACCCACATGTCAATGGAGAGCTGCGTCTGTCAGTGAACGTAGGGGAAAAAAGGGATCTTATTAAAACTTACCGTAAAATCCTTTTCTCCAAGTTCACTGACAGATGCAGCTCTCCATTACGTGTGGGGTTTATGCTGGTCTCACTAGGAGTTAACTAGGCAGGGGAAAGAAACAGCTGGCCCCTCCCATGGGGCCGTCCTCTCTTCCCACATAAACCCCCTCCATAGAATAGCTCACCAGTTCGTACACAAGCCGTACAGGAACAGAGCACAGAGGGGTGGGTGCTGCGTCTGTCAGTGAACTCGGAGAAAAGGATTTTACGGTAAGTTATAATAAAATCTCTTTTTCTTCTATCGTTCAGTGACAGACGCAGCACTCCATTACGTGTGGGAATGTCCCCAAGCTGTGTCAAAAAGAGGGGTGGGTAAACGCTAACAACAGTACCCAACTGAACCTCTAAGGAGGCGCCAGACGCACCTACACAGCCGCCTGCAAAACTCTGCGGCCAAAAGCAGCATCCGAAGATGCAAACACATCAACTTTATAAAACTTAGTGAAATTGTGAACCGAGGCCCAAGTGGCTGCCTTGCACACCTGTGACACCGAAGCCTGGTGTCTAAAAGCCCAGGAAGTGCTAACAGCCCGGGTAGAATGAGCCGTGACCGGAAAAGGGGGAACCTTGCCTCGAACAGAATAGGCATGGGTCACGGTCTGTCTGATCCAATGAGAAATCGTAGCCAACGAGGCCGCCAACCCTTTGCGCGGACCCTCTGACAGCACAAACAAGGCATCAGCTTTTCGAAAAGAAGCTGTAGCAGCCAAGTACACTCGTAAGGCCCTCACTACGTCCAAAGTATGCAACTCAATCTCTTTTGGGTGCGATGGACGAGGGCACAATGAAGGAAGAACAATATCTTCATTAATGTGAAAGGAAGAAACCACCTTCGGAAGGAATGAAGGAGAGGGTCGCAAGACCGCCTTGTCCCTATGTAGGACCAGGTAGGGAGACTTGCACGATAGTGCTGCTAACTCAGACACCCGTCTGGTGGAAGTGATGGCAACTAAAAAGGCCACCTTCTGCGACAGCAATTGTAAGGAAATCTCCCTGATATTCTCATATGGCGGTTTCTGAAGTACAGAAAGCACCAAATTCAGATCCCACGGAGCCATCGGAGCCTTCACCCAAGGCGCCACATGTCGCACACCTTATACAAAGGTACGAATCAACGAGTGCGAAGCCAAAGGTCTCTGAAAAAGAATCTGGCCGATGTCTGGCCCTTGAGTGTGCTCAAAGCCAGTTTTTTGTTCAGGCCTTGCTGCAAAAAAGTCAGGACCCTGGACACGACATAAGAGCGAGGGTTATGACCCTCCGCCTCGCACCAAGCTATATAACCCTTCCAGGTGCGGTGGTAAATCTTGCGGGAAGTAAACTTGCGAGCCTTCAACAACGTAGGGATCACGGAGTCAGCAACTCCCGTCTCTTAGCATCTGGGACTCAATAGCCAAGCCATCAAAGCCAGCGAGGGTAAAGCAGGGTGCAAGATGGGCCCCTGAGACAGAAGGTCGTCTCGCAGCAGGAGCCGCCAAAGGGCGTCTGCCACCATGTGCACCACGTCGGCGTACCAAGTGCGCTGAGGCCAATCTGGAGCCATCAGGATTATTGGTATCCCCTCCGCCACTATCCTGCGTATCAATCGCGGAAGCAGTTTTATCGGAGGGAAAGCGTACAGAAGGCGGTAATGGCCCCAGGGGGCCACCAGAGCGTCCGTGGCCACTGCCAACGGATCCTTCGTTCTAGACACAAAGGTCTCCACCTTGTGATTGAATCAAGATGCCATGAGATCCACATCTGGCGTCCCCCATCTGCGGCAAATCTGATTGAACACCTCCGGGTGGAGAGACCACTCTCCCTGGTCCAGCATCTGGCGACTGAGAAAGTCCGCCTGCCAGTTCTCCACACCTGGAATGTAAATGGCAGAGATTGCCGGAACGTGATGTTCCGCCCAACGTAGTATCAGAGCTGCCTCCGCCGCAGCTGCTGGACTCCTTGTGCCGCCCTGATGGTTCACATACGCCACTGCTGTGGCATTGTCCGATTGAATTCGAACCGGACGACCCTGCAATCTCACTGTCCAGTGAAAAAGGCACAATCTGATTGCTCTCAGCTCCAGTACATTGATGGGGAGGGGAGCCTCCTGTGCTGACCAACGGCCCTGGGCAGACAGCTGCCCCAGGATCCCTCCCCAGCCTGAAAGACTGACATCCGTGGTGATGGTCACCCACTGAAGGGGCAGGAACGACTTCCCGAGTCAGGGTCGAGTCCCGAAACCACCAAGCCAGAGACGCCCTGGTCTGGGAGCTCAGACGGATACGAAGGTCCAAGGACCGAGGGGTCCTGTCCCACCGAGCCAGAATTGCTCGCTGAAGGAGATGAGTGTGACTCTGGGCGAATAGGATCGCCTCGAACGACGAGACCATGAGCCCCAGCACCCGCATACAGAACCGTAATGAAGACAGACGGTGCGACAAAAAATTTTAATAAAATGGTCACAAACAGGACCACAATTCCCCTACAGGGAAGCCAGGTCAACTCCTTGCAAACTAGGAGTGGTCTTCACCACATCTAGATGCCTAAATGTATTGAGTTGCTGCCATGTGATTGGTTGATTAGCAATTTGGTTTACCAAGCAATTGAACAGGTGTACCTAATAAAGTGGCAGGTGAGTATAATATATACTGTATATATAGAAACACAGATATATATATATATATATATATATATATATATATATATACGCACACACATACACAAAATGCTTCTATTACAATAAGATAAAGCCCAAATCATTATAGTTTCCTTTATCTTTCTACTCTGCATGACCTTTGACAAAATGCTGAAAATACAATAGTCTTGGGCTCTGAGAAGAAATCAATAATATTAGAATTGTTAATTGCAGTGAGACGCTGTTCAATAGACAAGCTTTCAGCAATATGTTGTGATGCAGCATTTCTGACACAACAAATGGGATGAGACAGGGAACCTCGCACACCACAGGCACAACCTGGATAGTCTTCACACATGGCTGCTTGAGCTAGAGGGAATCACGGATGTTCCTATTGCCTGATTCCAGGGGCACTGAAGTGTGATCGTCAAGGTTCGGAAGCCAAATGCAATATGTAACTGAACATCACAGCAGACTAGTAAGATTATGGAAATTAGCCTTGTGCTATGGATATTCACATATCTAATGCTTGAAAATAATGCTTAAATCAGCAAAAATGGGATTATAATGGACAAGTGAGCCAGTATGTATAAAAATTACCACAAACTCTGAGGCAAAGAAGAACCCCATCCCTTTTAGAGTCAGACTGATGCTTTATTAGCTAGTGGGTTGTATATGTATAAGCTTGGTCTACTTAAATAACTGGCAAAAATGTGTTTTTTTATTTTTGACTGCATCATTATTTAAAGATCTGCCACTGATTCCGTTACCGTTACTTTTATTTCTTGAATTCTGATGGAAAATGTCAAACCTCAATACTGTCCCAGTAGAATATGGCCCAGTCCCACGCCACCAAGAAATGTTAATGCCTGTTTACTGCACCTTACAGAATCAACGCCAATGACTCTGGCCTAGGGCAGCATTTGCCAAGTGAAGCAAAACTAATACAGTAGGATAAATACTGATTTCACCTTTCTTTTGTCCTTTTTTGCATCTAAATGCTGCTGATCTTCTCCACCCTTCACATGTCCATATGCACTCATTTTAGCACTGGCTGCACATTATTGCTCTGGATTACCTTCCTGGTAGTGTCAACAGAGGATCATGCCTGTACAATTTGCATTAGTCCAGCCATTTGTAATCACTGCCAAGAACAGCCTGAACAAGGACCCTTACTGCAGTATTATCAGATATTATTTTATTGAAAGTTGCCCAGTTCCAGCTTGGGAAAAAAAAAATTGGATCCGCCCAGCAACTCCTATACTCACCTATCACCAATCCACCACTGCTCTTTTTCCGAGCTGAGTGACACCCTGCATACTTCAACCCACCACCTGTGACCTAAGGGGGGTCATGACTCCACCCTCACCCAGGGCTTATAGAATGATGCTGCACAGAGACACTCATTTCAGATTTCAGGATTTGCTTGTGGGTGAAGAGGCGCTGTGGTTCTGACCCTCAAGCCAATTCAGGATACAGTAGTGATGGAGGGTGTGGGAGGAATCCCAGTATCCAGTGGGGGAAACACTATCAAACACACACAAAAGAGTCAGATGGCAGTGACACATGTAGTTTTTGAAAATAAAGATATCCCTTGCCACTCACCGGAAAGGTAAGTATTTACCTTCTTTTTTTGCAGGCATATTGGCTATAGTTAGCAACAGGATCAGATTAACTTTATATTCTAATTAAATACCCTAGTTTATTATCCTTTAGGCTGGATTCACACCAGTGCAGTGCGAATTCAAGCTCCGATCTGTGTGAGAAGGAAACAAGCCGCCATTCTTACACCGCATCAGCTGACCGGGGGGGGTGCAGTGAGGAGGGGGAAAGAATCCCCGTTCAATGCCGAACACAGCTGCAAATTAGATGCGTTCCCATTGAACAAAATGGGGCAGTAATTTCGCACCGCACTGCACAGAAAACGCACACGTTTTCTGTGCAATGCGGAGTGCGAATGCACCGCACATATGTGAACTGGACACATTGAAAACAACATGTGTCCTGTGAATTGGATGTGGTGTAAGCTGCATTCAGTTTGCATAGGTGTAAACCCAGCCTCATTCAGCTATAGCCACATTCATACATGCATTTAATCTTAGAATTATATAATTAGAGGCCATATCTCTATCTCTCAATCAATCCTTTTCCTACATATTATTCCTTGGATCGATAACAGTAATACTCATAAAAATTTCTAATATTTTACAATAGTAGCCTTGTATCACCAATAACCATAACTAAAAGGATTATACATAAATACAGCAGATGTGCCATCCAATTTAAGGTACATAGAGGCTCTTTATGCAGATAAAAATCTAGTGCCCTTCAGCATTTCCCCCTGTGGCTGACATGCTTTCAAGCAGGAAGGTCCACCCATCAAAACAGTGGAGGCAAAAAGGGAATGCAGCAATAATGTGGTAAAAGCTGCACTAAAAATACATTTTAAAGCAATACAGGGTCTTATTATGCGTTCATATGGAATTATATTGCAGACTGTATAGTTGAACTTCAGCACAAGACAATGTAGCATGTTAGTGGGACCAGTGAAATGCCATTTTGATATAAATATAATAGATTCCCCAACAGACTTTCAACACAAATCAGGATTTCTAAATGAAAGTTAAAAAAACAAATCCTTTGACCTTCAGCTTCCAGACAAATCCAAACATTTGCAAGTGAACATTATTGGGTTCAAGGAACACACTGAAGCAGCCACATCATCAATTAGAGGGCTTGGAACAACTGTCGACTCTACAAAGAGGCAGAGATCTGCAGGTTCCTCTCTTGCAGCAGATGGTGAGCAAGAAGAAGGGGTAGCAGCTCAGCATGGAAGAGCCCAGCAGGAAGTGACATGTGAGCGAAACGGTCACCACTATGTAAAGAGGGCAAACATCTAAGTTGTGAGGGCATATGGGCAAACCATTATATTAACCAAGAATAAACGACCAAAGGCACAGACAAAAGACTGCAGCTAGTAGATTTATTTTAGGAGCAGGGTAATGCACATCTGTTAATATCAAATTTTATCTCATCTATTCTTATTTAATATTTAGTTAACATTTGATTTTATCTTGGCAAAATAAAAATCAAATCCAAAACAGAAATATACTGTACATAGATACCCACGCACACAAGAAAATCTTTCCTAGTTTGTTGCATAAATGCTTCTAAATGTGGCCCAATATTCACGGAATTAAAAAAAATATATATATACACACACACAAATACATATATATATATATATATATATATATATATATATATATACACATACACACATACACACACACACACACACAGTGGGTGAAATAAGTATTGAACACATCACCATTTTTCTAGGTAAATATACATCTAAAGGTGCTATTAACATGACATTTTCACCATGTCAGTAACAACCCATGCAATCCATACATACAAAGAAACCAAAACAAATAAAAGTTCAGAAATGAAGTTAAGTGTAATAAAATGGAATGACAAAGGGCATAAGTATTGAACACGCTAATTGAAATTTTTTTCATCGTACAAAACCCTTTGTTGGCAATGACAGTTTCAAAACGAATCATACAGTGAAATAAACCATTAACGTGCATAACAATAAATAATTCACAGCAGCGCCTGTGTGATAATCCAAACATATCAATGTGAAAATGGTGAATAAATTCCTTCTATTTTAAACAGGACCATTCCATAGTCCCAGAAAAGTCCAAAAGGAAAATAATAAAATAGAATATAATAAACAAAATCCAATCTTCAATGTGATGAATCAGTGTAGAACATAAAAATGCGGTACACCATCAACCTCCACCACCATGCAAATGTGCTCAAATCACCCCATATCACACCAGAGTGTTCACTTGCATATGGGAATAAATAGAAATAGAGCCTCTCATAGTGTAACACTGTTTGCAACTCAATCAATTTATTCAAACAAAGGCAATGCTCGTGCATTTAAACATGATAAAACTTGCATATACATCGGGATGTTGGTGCATTGCCATGCTGCATAGATCTCTGTCATCTCGCTGCTTAGGATACACATCCAGCTCCCTTACTGTTGCTGTGTAGTCACGCCCTTGGACGCGTTTCGTCACATCCGACTTGTTCACCAGGGTTGACCTCACGGCTCGGCAACATAGTTTATGTATGCACTCCTTTTATTCTCAGCTGAGAGGCCGCGCCCATCGCTATTCCTCACACCAGCCGTCTGTGCAATTAACCCCTTACTCAGTTACACATGGTCATATCCGTCTATACCATTAACCCCTTCTATACTGAACAGTCAGACTGACACCACTGCCTGTCAGAATGATCTAAATAATTCTGCATTAAGCTACATATAAAATCAGGGGGATAGACCATCTTATAAACCAATTAATAATCTGAGAAACATAGAATCTGAGTGATACGTAGACTTTACACAGTCTTAAATTATCCATCATAATATATCCATAATAATTGATGATAAAAAATTATATATAAAATTGTATAACAAGTCTGAACATTAAATACATTTATATTCCTTCAATCTCACATATGGTCTAATTAGGATATTACAGAATAATACCATATATTGAGATATAGTTAAAATCACATAAAAAAGAACAACATTAAATTTAATTTAAAATTAAATGGATCTCTTCTATGAACCCTGATCTTTAATTAATTTGATAGATTTTCTATTGAATTCAAGTCAGGTGATTGGCTGGGCCATTCCAGCAGCTTTATTTTCTCTCTTGAGAGAAAGTTTCCTTGGCTTTGTGTTTGGGATCAGTGTCTTGCTGAAATGTCCACCTTCGTTGCATCTTCATCATCCTGGTAGATGGCAGCAGATATTTTTCAAGAATTTCTTGGTACATTTTTCCACTCATCCTTTCTTCAATCACATGAAGTTTGCCAGTACCGTGTGCTGAAAAACTGCCCCACAGTATGATGTTCCCACCTCCAAACTTCACTATTGATATGGAGTTTTTGGGGTGATGTGCAGTGCTATTTGACCTCCAAACATCGTTTGTATTATGGCATCCAAAGAGTTCAATTTTGGTTTCATCTGACCAGACTATATCCTCCCAGTATTTCACAGGTTTGTCTAAATGTTGTGCAGCAAACTTTAAACGAGCTTCAACATGCTTTTTCTTCAGCAATGGAGTCTTGCGTGGTGAGTGTGCATACAGACCATGGCGGTTTAGTGCATTATGGAATTAAATACATTTTAGTTAGCGTGCTCAATACCTTGTCATTCCATTCTATTACACATAACTTAATTTCTGAACTTATTTGTTTTGGTTTCTTTGTATGTATGGATTGCATGGTTTACCAACATGCGGTGAACAGTTCATGTCAATAGCACCTTTAGGAATATATTTACCTAGATTGTGGCTTCTTCAATATTTATTATACACTCACACACACACACACACACACACACACATATACACAGTTTCATTCAACATTCTAGATATTCCCAGAAATTTGTTATGCCACTGAGGATATAAAAAAAAATGGGGGATTGGAATGATGTACTGCAATCAATATGTGGTATATTTAATCTAATTTATCTGTTCAGGTGTTGTTCTGGAGATTTTCACTGTGTCTCCAAGCCAGTGCTGCACAACTTTTGCTTGAAAAAAACAGTCCTTGCAGGGCCCTGAGACCACTACATCCTTACTAATTCTTTTGACTGTACAGGCGGTCCCCTAGTTACAAACATCCGACTTACAAACGACTCCTACTTACAAACGGAGGTAGACAACAGGAAGTGACAAGAAATCTCCCCCTCGGAAGGGAAATTCACTCCTGTAAGAGTTATTATGGGGAAAAAGGTATCTCCACTGATGCTTTATCACCAATCCTGGTTTCCACAACAACCCAAAATTTTCAAAATCCAATTATCATTGGGACAGGAAGTGAGGTGAAATCTTCTGAACAGAAACATAGACAGCAAAACAAACATTACAGGGGTGGTAACCCTTCCCTATGTTATCCAAAAAGCGTAAAAATTGTTTTTTTGGCTGAAGCTACACTTAAAAAATGTACCTTTTCCGACTTACAAACAAATTCAACTTAAGAACAAACCTACAGACCCTATCTTGTTTGTAACCCGGGGACCGCCTGTATGTGTTACATTGGATGGCTGTGTCTGCCATAAGTGCAGGGCTGAAAGCAAGTATTGAGAAGGGAACTGGATGGACAGTTACTTCTGCAGTCTGTGTCACAGTATGCCTCTCTAATAAAATAGTCCCCAAAAGTATGCAGGGAAACTGACATTTCTGCATGTGCCAATCTCGTCTGACACACCTCTTGCTGGTTCCTCCTGTTGACCTCTACACCACTATGTACATGTTTGTTAAAGGAGGTGTTACTCACAAGCATTACTTAGATGAAAATCAGGGCAATTCAAGCAAAAATGTCTTCTACATCTATAAAATGTTAGGCAAATATTCATAATATCCAGCTTAATCCAAACGTTTAACCCTTTCACTACCAGGTCACGCGCTCCACTCTTTAGCTCATGTGGCCAGACCATTTCTACAAGGTTTCTATTGCTTTTTTTTCCCCTTACAGCTTTCAGAGTTTGTGAAAGACCCACTAAACCATACATTTTCTGAAAGCACATGACCTGAACAATAAAAATGCGCTGCTGATTTTTTAGGCCCTGTAATAGCTGCTCAATTCAAATTGCCATTTTCAGTAGAAAATACCTTAAAATCATTATTAATGGACATAAACATAACAATTTACAAAATTCCTGATAAATTCTCACTAAGGACTCATTCACATGGGGCGTAGAAACATGTATGTCCATGGAGGGCTGTGTTTACTCGCACATCCCTGTGCAGGCAGTCCTATAGATGTCAGCTGGGATGCAGCAGCTACACGTCCCTGAATGCAGACAGTGTGAGATCAGAACATGCTCCCAAACCCACATGCATGTCAAATTGCGAGCAAGGCTGTGTTCGTGTATTTGCTACATCTCACATGAAATCAACTGGACTGCCTGCACAGGGATGCACAGAACACATTTGCGGGTAAACACAGCCTTGCAGGGGCAAACACTGTAGTAAGGCCTTTCTGTGTTTTTTTTAACAATTTTATTTTTAATATTCTGTACCTTTTTTATGGGGAGTGGGGCTTTGGTGAGATATCGGGGCTCTAAACGGACCCCTTAGGTCTCTTTTTTGAGACAGAGAAAGGGACTGAAGGCAGAGAGTCCTCAGTCCCTTTCTCTGCATCCTCAGCTGTACTGCATACGAATGAATATTAGTCTCTGTACAGAGACTCCTATTCATTCACAAACTGAAGCATAATAAACACTGTTTACTATGTTTCATGTGTTTACCAGCCCCCCCGGCTCTCTATCCTGACACTGATCTCTCACTCCAACAGCAGCTGGTGGGAGGGGGAAGAGGAAAAGGTAGTCAGCAGCACAGTGGGGACAGATGGGGAGTGGCAGAGGGATGCATTGGAAAATTTTTAAACCCCTTTGACTTCCCTGCAGCACCTGAAGCCAGCAGAGTGGGGAGGAGGGAAGTCTGCAGGGAAAAAGGGCCAGGGTTGGAGGGGGTGAAGCAGCAGAGAAAGGGGATAAAAGAGATTGGAGGGCATTTAAGATATCGATAACAGCAGTGGGAAGTGGAGAGGCGCGAGGCACAGGGCAGAGAAACAACGGAAGTGTCTGGGGGCATATTTTAGGTGAATAGCTATGATCTGCGGCTTATTAGCCACTGCTCAGAGTTATCTGTTTGTTCAGCAGAGTCTGCTGAACGGTTTTGCTATAAGCTGGGCAGCTGAAAGTGGTGCTGTAGGTCCATACAACATGCAGACATGGCAGCGAACGGGTTAAGCTAAATTCACACATTTTTGGTTCATGAATTTTCTACTGAAATCAATAGAAACTTATATTTTAAAAAAAGTCATTACACATTACCCTTGGACCTCTTTATAAGCGTAACACATTTTTGCATGTCACATTAAATAACTTTTTACAGAAAATATGGTGTGTACCAAACCAGATTTACACATTTATTGGCGATGTCTATCTTTTCTAAAGGTCTTGTGTAACTAATATTGTTTCTTTCTATGTAAATTTGACAATATCGTTACCTATGTCAATCCCACGTCGCACTGTAGATTTGTCAGAGCTATGGTAATTGAGAATATCTTCCACCCAGTGGATATAGTTGAGTCGCAGGGGCAGAGTGGGAATAAGCCTTTCCAGGGGTATGTCAATGGTCAGCCCAAAGTCTTCCTTTAGGAGAGTACAAGTCAAGGCTCGGACAGCTTCAGGGTCTTTGAAGTTCAAACTGAAAGAAAATAGAGCATTGAAAGTAGATGTAAAGCCTAGCTGAATGCCATTTAGTTGCTAAACACTTTGTACCATAAACAAAGGCCATTATGTTTTTTAAATATATATAAAAAAAAAGTTGTCTTCACCATCTTTGTATCATATCAGCCCCACTCACCTCCAGCAGCTTCTGTCTACATGCAAGTGCTCCAGCGATGGCTGCATGGCATTCCCAGGGCAGGTTTCCAAATGGAGGCAACAGTGGACCATGTTTGCATAATGTGTTTTAAAATGGCGCCTATTTGTCCTCTTTGGAAGCCCATGTAACAAGGTGAGAAAGCAGAACTGGAAGATGGGCACATCCTGTGATAGGAATAGTGCAATGTCACCCTAAAAAGGATCATCATGGCAGAAAATATAGAAATTACATTAATATGTTAAAGCTTCTATGAAATTGTTATTGTTTACAAACCAAATTCCAAAAAAGTTGGGACGGTGTGTAAAATTTAAAGTGCATCTGGAAAGTATTCACAGGGCTTCACTTTTTCCATATTTTATGTTACAGCCTTATTCCATAACGGATTAAATTCATTATTTTCCTCAAAATTCTACAAACAATACCCCATGATGACAATGTGAAAGAAGTTTGTTTGAAATCATTTCAAACGTATTTGAAAAAAAATATATCACATATACATAAGTATTCACAGCCTTTGCCATGACACTCAAAATTGAGCTCAGGTGCATCCTGTTCCCACTGATCATCCTTGAGATGTTTCTACAACTTGATTGGAGTCCACCTGTGATAAATTCAGTTGATTGGACATTATTTGGAAAGGCACACACTTGTCTATATAAGATCCCACAGTTAACAGTGCATGTCAGAGCACAAACCAAGCCATGAGGTTCAAGGAATGGTCTGCAGACCTCTGAGACAGGATTGTATCGAGGCACAGATCTAGGGAAGGGGACAAACATATGTCTGCAGCATTAAAAGGTCCCAATGAGCACAGTGGCCTCCATCATCCGTAAATGGAAGAAGTTAGGAAACACCAGGAATCTTCCTAGGAGCGGGCCACCTGGCCAATCGGGGGAGAAGGGCCTTAGTCAGGAAGGGGACCAAGAACTCCATGGTCACTCTGACAGAGCTCCAGCGTTTCTCTGTGGAGAGAGGAGGTCCTTTCAGAAGAACAACCATATCTGCAGCACTCCACCAATCAGGCCTGTATGGTAGAGTGGCCAGACGGAAGCCATTGCTCAGTAAAAGGCACATGACAGCCCACCTGGAGTTTGCCAAAAGGCACCTGAAGGACTCAAAAACAAAATGTTCAGGTCTGATGAAATAAAAATTGAACTCGTTGGCCTGAACGGCAAGCGTCATGTCTGGAGGAAACCAGGCACCGCTCATCACCTAGCCAATACCATCCCTACAGTGAAGCATGGTGGTGTCAGCATCATGCTGTGGGGATGTTTTTCAGAGGCAGGAACTGGGAGGGTAGACAGGATCAAGGTAAAGATGAATGTAGCAATGTACAGAGACATCCTTGATGAAAGCCTGCTCCAGAGTGCTCTGGACCTCAGAATGGGGCAAAGGCTCATCTTCCAACAGGACAACCACCCTAAGCACATAGCCAAGATAACAAAGGAGTGGCTACGGGACAACTCATTGAATGTCCTTGAGTGGCCCAGCCAGAGCCCAGACTTGAACCCAATTGAACATCTCTGGAGAGATCTGAAAATGGCTGTGCACAGAATCTCCCCATCCAACCTGATGGAGCTTGAGAGGTCCTGCAAAGAAGAATGGGAGAAACTGCCCAAAAATAGGTGTGCCAAGCTTGTAGCATCATACTCAAAAAGATTTGAGGTTGCAATTGGTGCCAAAAGTGCTTCAGCAAAGTATTGAGCAAAGATTGTGAATACTTACGTACATGTGATTTTTTTATTTTTTTTATTTTTAATAAATTTGCAAAGATTTACAAACTTCTTTCACATTGTCATTATAGGGTATTTGTTTGTAGAATTTTGGGGAAAATAATGAATGTAATCCATTTTCGAATAAGGCTGTAACTTAACAAAATGTGTAAAAAGTGAAGCGATGTGAATACTTTCCGAATGCACTGTACATAATAACAGAAGGCAATGATTTGCGCATCTCATAAATCCATATTTTATTCAAAATTTATCAAATGTTTAAAGAGAGAAAATGAACCAATTTAAGAAAAAAAACAAATTTTGAAATTGATGGTAGCAACATGTCTCAAAAAAGTTGGGACAGGGCCATGTTTACCATGGTGTAGCATCCCGTCTTCTTTTATCAACACTCTGTTGTTGGAGTTTTGGGAGAGGAATGTTGTCCCATTCTGGCCTGATTAGGATTCTAAGTGCTCTACAGTCTTGGGTCAACTTTGTCGTATTTTTCGTTTCAAGATGTGCCAAATATTTTTTTTTTTAAAACAGAAAAAAGTTTTTATTTATTTCTCACAAAAATAATAATACAGGTAGCATCCAGTTACAATTCACATATTAAAACAGCATGTACAGAATTTGTTCCAGGTACATTTAAGGCACAACATGGCAACAATTATTTAGCATCAAGTGCAGAAAGTATATCAGTAGCACCAGGTACAGTGCTTTTGCTATCAAAAGAGGTGCATCTCACCAGCTCTTCGGTACTCTTTATAGTAGTACTTCAGACTGAAGCATGAGGGTAATGTCGTCCTCAGACCTTATTCTTTGACCCAGTCTCCCCAAATGTTTTCAAATTTTTTGGGACATTTACGGCTCATATAGGTGAGCATGTATAAAGGGATGGTAGCGTTTAACAAGGATCTCCACTGTGAAAGTGTAGGGGGTTCTGCATCCTTCCACTTAAAGCGGAATTCCACCCACATTTGGAACTTCCGCTGATCGTATTCCTCCCCCCCTCAGGTGTCACATTTGGCACCTTTCGGGGGGAGGGGGAAGAGGATACCTGTCTTTGGCAGGTATTCTTTTCCCACTTCCGGAAGCCCAGCCGCGGCGCATTACGTCAGCAGCCCGGCTACCTCTTCCTCCTCCCTCCTTCGCCGCCGGGCCACTGGCAAAGAGCAGCACGCTTCGCGAATGCGCAGTAGGTGCCCGGCCCCAAAGCCAAATGGCTCGACTGCTGGGTTCCCTTACCCGCAATGGCCGTGGCTGCAACTGACCAGCCGATCCGAAAATCATATACAGTAGCTGCTGACTTTTAACTTTAGGACACTTACCTGTCGCTGGACTCCAGGACAGGTAAGTGTCCTAAAGTTAAAAGTCAGCAGCTACTGTATATGTAGCTGCTGACTTTTAATTATCAAATCAGCGGCGGACCTCCGTTTTAATGAGTATAGCTTTCCTGGCAAAAATTGTGGTGTAAAAGAGGAATAGCCTCTTATGGGTGTTTGGTGTGAGTGTATCAAATATACCCAGTAGTAGGGCGGAAGGGTCCATGGTTAGTGTTATTTTACGCATCATGTTAATTTCATTGACCACCACAGTCCAAAATTGCTGGATTGCCGGGCAGGCCCAAACCACATGCATGAACAAGCCCAGCTCTTCTTTACAATTCGGACACCTAAACGACTGGGATGGATATATTTTCGCTAGTCTCTGGGGGGGTGAAATATGCCCTGTGTAAAAATTTAAGTTGTATATATCGGCCTCTAGCAGAGATCATTAAGGGGATATATTGTTGTTTTCCCTCCTCCCAGTCATCATCAGTTAAAGCAGGAATATCTGCCTTCCATTTATTAAATAAGTTAGTTCTCCCCGCATCCTGGGAAGTTATTCTAAGATATAGGGAGGAGAGGACTCTATCCACCCTATCAGAAATTAGGAAGCGCTCCACCACATGAGATTGTATGGTTACCCTGTCTGGAAATTGCAATTGTACAGCATGGCGCAACTGCAAGTATCTAAAAAACATGGGAGTTGGAAATTGGTTTTCAGCTGGTCGAAGGTCAGCAGGGAACCATCCGGCATAATATGCTCCAATACCTTTATCCCGTGTCCAGC
The DNA here is from genome assembly GCA_018402905.1 of Glandirana rugosa. Taxonomy (NCBI): domain Eukaryota; kingdom Metazoa; phylum Chordata; class Amphibia; order Anura; family Ranidae; genus Glandirana; species Glandirana rugosa. Next base: position 1,026,922 of record BLSH010166726.1, on the reverse strand, counting down.
CCATAGGGCCGGGTCTGGAATAGACTGGAAGTTTAGGGTTGCCCCAGAGAGGAGTGTATGGCGACAATGTATTAGATGTCTGGAGGCCTGCAGACATTTGTTCCCAAAATTTCTCCGTCGTACAGAGTTGTCATATCTGGGTGAGCTTTCGGTCCCCTAAACACTAGGTTACTCACTGCCGAGTAGAACCCAGTATAGCTGCTTCATGATTCCCTGTGGGATTGGAGTAATTCTAAGTAACGGACCGTTACCCCCACTGCCTCCCAATAGTACTTACGGAAACAGGGAAGCGACAATCCCCCAAGGCTAAGGGGGGGCTAAAATGTGTCTCTAGCCACGCTAGGGGTAGATCCCGCCCATATAAAAGGTGCCCACCGTCTGGTCTAATTTTTTAAAGAAGGAATTGGGGATGGGGACAGGGATGTTTGTAAACACAGAAATTTTGGTAGAAAAAAGTCATTTTAATTAAATTAATTCTCCCAGCTGGGGTAAGGTCCTCCACGTCTGGCACTTAGTAATGAGTTGTTAAAGGACCAGGTAGACATTGTCTGTTAGACAACTTGCAGGGGCCTTCTGAATCTTATTTCCCAAGTATTTAAATTTGTTCTTCGGAATCAGAGGTATGTAGCCCACCAAGGGGGTCAATTCTTGGGGCAGAGGGAATAACAGTGAATAATAGGGACTTAGCCCAATTTATTTTATTTCTGTTCAAATAGTTTTATTGAAGAAAAAAACAACAGCAATACATTACATGTAGAGCCCAATTTATTTTAATACCCAAGTGAGATCCATAAGTGGTAATAAGCTCCAGAGCTGCTACCAGGGAGGAAGCTGCATCAGATAGATACAGAAAGCTGTCATCCGCATACAGGGAGATTTTCTCTACCAGCGGACCGACCATTATCCCCCAAATCTCTGCCAAATCACTGACTACAATGGCCAGAGGTTCTACTGCCAGAGCGAATAGCCCTGGGGAAAGGGGGCAGCCCTGCCTTGTTCCCCTGTGAAAAGAGAACTGCGGCGAAAGTGCGCCAAACTATCCTGACCCTGGCCAATGAATTTTTATATATTTCAGTTGGTGAAAGGTCTGGATTGCAGGCAGGCCGGTTAAGCACCTGGACACTTCTACTAAGAAGCCACACTGTAGTCATAGATGCGGTTTATCGTTGTCCTGCTGAAATATGCAAAACCTTCCCTGAAAAAGATGTTTCCTGGATGGAATCATATGCTGCAATGCTCATATGCTTGATATATCTTTCAACACTGATGGTCCCTTTCCAGATATGCAAGCGACCCATTCCATACGCACTAACGCACTCTCCATACTATCAGAGATGCTTTTAAACTGAGCGCTGATAACAATCCGGAAAGTCCCTCTCGTATTAGGCCAGAGGACACTTCGCCCATGGTTGCCAGAAAGAATGTAAAAATTTTGATTTGTCTGACCACAGAACAGTTTTCCACTTTGCAACAGACCATTTTAAATAAGCCTGGCCCAGGGAAGATGGAGGCATTTCTGGACCATATTCAGTTATGGCTGCTTCTTTGAATGATAGAGCTTTACCTTAGATAAGACAGTGATTTTTGGAAGTATCCCTGAGCCCATGCAGTGATATCTATCACAGAATCATGGCTGTATTTCAGGCAGTGCCATCTGAGGGCCCAATTTAATACTGTGTTTTAACCTGAAACAACTTCTCAAGATTCTCTGAATCTTTTGATGATATTATGTTCTGTAGACGGTAATATTTTTAAAGTCTTTGCAGTTTTATGTTGAAGAACACTATTCTGAAATTGTTTGACAATTTTTAGATCTTTATATCTGAGACACTTTGACTCTCTAAGATGCTCTATTTATATGTTACTGACCATGTTGGCAAATAACCTAATTAGTTGCAAAATGGTGTTCCAGCTCTTCCTTATTAGTACCACTTACTTTGCCAGCTTTTTGTTGCCTTGTGCCAACTTTTTTCGAGACATGTTGATGCCAACAGTTTCAAACTTACATTATTTTTTTTCTTAAAATGGTACATTTTCTCAGTTTAAACATTTGACATCTTTTCTATTTTCTTTTGTGAAGAAAATATGGGTTTATGAAGTATGCAAATCGTTGAAATATGTTTTTATGTTGATTTTACACAGCCTCCCAACTTTTTTGGAATTGGGGTTGTACATATATTTTAAGATATTACCTGAGTATATGTTGCTAGGACAGGTATGCCTGTCTGACAACTCTTTAGTAAACTAACCCAGAAATTTAAAGTGGTTAAAGAAGATTGTTTATTCAAATGTGTAGATGTGTACAGCTAACAGGAGCTGAGAGAGCGGTTCACAATATATTAAATGAATTGTAGAAAAAGGAATATACCTTACTCTTCCGGACAGGCTTACACTGACATGCTTCTTGAACTCTGGATACTTGGAAGCCAAGTGGGCAAAGTTTGGAGGTTGGTCCTTATAGCGGTTTCTTGGATGCATTGACTTATTAAGGGCCATTTCTTATCTGTAAAAGCCACAGAAAATCAATTATAGGTACCGGTAATTCTTATCTTAAAAAAAATAAATAAATAAACTATCATGGCAGATAAAAAACAAAAAATAGAAATCCCGCTGGTGTTATCAATGTACATACAATGTACAAACTATATAGCAATATATAACATGTATGTTGCCGTGCTAGAACAGTGAAAATAAATGCTAAATAAAGAAGTCTATATTAAAAGTGCAGAGGTAAATTTTTGTGAAAACTTTAAAGTCCAAAATAGATGCCTTGTGGACAAATACCACGTTAGCATCATCCATGGCTTTTGTCGCCAAGGCATCTATTTTGGACTTTAAGGCTGGGTTCACACTGCCGCACGGAGCGGCTCACAGCAGTGGTCCGGTGCATCCCTGTTCACCATTTTAGGTCCGATTTCAGTCCGAATTTTTGGCTGAATTTGAACCTGAAACAGACCAGAAGACGCACAGGACTGTGCAATTCCCACCAAAACCGCTCTGGAGATGTGTGAACCAGCTCCATAGAGAGCAATGCAATCGTTGGGATGCCTACATAAAAGAAATAAAGGCCAATTGTGCTACACATGTTACATATCACCACCACACGCCAGAGTGAGATCAATAATGTTAGCACCAGAGCTCATGGGTAACGCAAGACTGATGACCTGTAGGGGCTTTTAAAGCATTGCCTATGGAAAATATAGGGTATTGACATTTTTTTCTCAGTTTCACGGGTACATGCAATTTTAATGCTTAACATGTTGGGTATCTATTTACTTGGTGCAACTTCATATTTCACAAAAAAAAAAAAAATGGGTAAACTATTGCGTTTGTGTGCCCTAAAATTAACTTTAAGGCCTCATTTACACTGCTGCTGGTAAACGGACGTTTAGAGGCATTTGGGCGTTTTTTTCAGCTGCCCCTGATCTTTCCTCTATATTATCTTATCAGTACATGTACAAAGGGTCGTTTAAGGTCGTTTCCAGGCAGTTGAGTTTAGAGGATTTTTTTGGAATGCAAAAAAATGGGTTCAGACGCCAGTTCAGAGGCATTTGAAATGCCAAACAGCTTGTAAATACCGCTAAATGCGCCTAAACGCGGTAACTCACATCTAGGACTGTTTCGTTTACAGGCGTTACCATTTAAGAAAAAAAACTTTTTTTTCAAAAACGCTCCTAGATGCGAATGTGGCAAAACGGTCGCTTTAGATAAAACACTGTCAAGATAAAACGTTCAGGGGAGGTTGAAACAGCTTTCTGTGTAAATAGAGCCATAGGGTCCTTTCACACGCACGGACCGTTCAGGTCCGCCTGTCAGTTTTTCAGGCAGACCTGAATGGACACTCCATTGTCCTTTATGGAGCGACGGATGTCAGCAATGACATGTCCGCTGACATCCAATCAGCTCCGATCCGCTAAACAAAGACGGATGGAAACCCTATTTTCCATCCATCTGGCGGATCGGATGAACACGGACAGACGGTGTGCGTTCATCCGATCCCCCATAGTGGAGAGCTCCGCTCTGACTGTCAGAGCGGAGCTCTGACGGTCCTGTCTTCCACCGGCTCAGCGGGGATCAACGGATGGATCCCCAAACGAGCCCTTAAGTGTTTTTTGATGAAATTTAGTATTTTGTAAAATGTTGTGCTAATGCCACGTGACATAAAAATTTGGAACAAGCCCAAATTTATTCTCTAGGTGTTGTCTGTTTTCAGAAAATATATAATGGTTGGCGGTTTTAAGTAATCTTAAGGACTAAAATTATTTTTTTATCATGATACAAAAAATAAGAAAAAACGTGGCTGAACTGATGAAACAAATGGAAGGCATGTGTGAAAGGGGCCAAAGTGTCTCAAGAAATGAGATACGTCCTCAGGACATCAGGTGTGATCAGCTTTCAGTGATTAGCACCATAGCTTGTAGACTCTATAAGGCCCCCTTTCACACATGCGGACTGACTAGGTTCGCCTGTCCGTTTTTCAGACGGACCTGATCGGACGCTCTATTTACCTCTATGGAGCGACGGATGTCAGCGGTCCACCACTATCCGATCCGCTAAATCCAGACAGATGGAAACCCTATATTCCATCCGTCTGGCGGATCAGATGGGATCAGATGAAAACAGACAGGCGGATCCGTTTTCATCCGATCTCCCATAGAGCACAGCAGGGCTCTGACAGGTCCATCTCTGCACAGTGAGCGGAGACAGATCTGTAATCCGCCGGTTCAGCGGGGATCAACGGATCGATCCCTGCTGAGCTAGCCGAGTCCGTCAAAATGAAAATCATCGTGTGAAAGGGGCCTAACTTTCACAAAGACCAAATAATATAACCTGATTTGGGTTATTTTTACCAAAGATATGTAGCAGTATAAATTTTGGCCGAAATGTATGAAGTATAAATTACTAATTCGCAAAATTTTACAACAGAAACAAAAAAAACTGCATTTTTTTTACAAACTTTTTGCCCTTTTTTTATTTATAGCTCAAAAAAAAAAAACAGTGGTGATTAAATACCACTAAAAGAAAATTATATTTGCATAAAAAAATGACAAACATTTCATATGGGTACAGTGTAGTATGACTGAGTAATTGTCATTCAAAATGTAAGAGCACTGAAAGCTGAAAATTGGCCTGGTTAGGAAGGGGGTATAAGTGCCCAGTGGGCAAGTGGACAAAGTGGCTGTAAAGTCTACTTTAATGCATTTTCTGCATTAAGGTAAAAAAAACCTATTTCGTGCAGCTCCCCTCTGGCCCCCCTAAATACAGTATTTTACAAAAGTGAGTACACCCCTCACATTTTTGTAAATATTTTATTACATCTTTTCATGTGACAACACTGAAGAAATGACACTTTGCTACAAAGTAAAGTAGTGAGTGTACAGCTTGTATAACAGTGTAAATTTGCTGTCCCCCTCAAAGTAACTCAACACACAGCCATTAATGTTTAAACCACTAGCAACAAAAGTGAGTACAACCCTAAGTGGAAATATCCAAATTGGACCCAATTAGCCATTTTCCCTCCCCGGTGTCATGTGACTCGTTAGTGTTACAAGGTCTCAGATGTGAATGGGGAGCATGTGTGTTAAATTTGGCGTTATCGCTCTCACTCTCTCATACTGGTCACTGGAAGTTTAACATGGCACCTCATGGCAAAGAACTGTCTGAGGATCTGAAAAAAAGAATTGTTGCTCTACATAAAGATAGCCTAGGCCAGTGATGGCGAACCTTGGCACCCCAGATGTTTTGGAACTACATTTCGCAGGATGCTCAACTACACTGCAGAGTGCATGAGCATCATGGGAAATGTAGTTCCAAAACATCTGGGGTGCAAAGATTCGCCATCACTGGCCTAGGCTATAAGAAGATTACCAAGACCCTGAAACTTAGCTGCAGCATGGTGGCCAAGACCATACAGCTGTTTAACAGGACAGGTTCCACTCAGAACAGTGTACCAATCAATCTGTGTATTTCAAATTTATGCTTCCTGCGCTTACTGGAAAATGTGTGCCAATGTCAAAAATGTACTCAAATTGCGTAAATAAAATCTATGAAGTGCTGAGTGTATGCACAACATTAAGTATATAATATATGGGTTGCCGCTCTCTAGTCACTCATCCACTCGGGGCTCGCCGTGGTTGACCAAAGAAGTTGAGTGCACGCGCTCAGCGTCATATACAGAGGTTGTCTTTGGGAAATAGACGTATGAGTGCTGCCAGCATTACTGCAGAGGTGGAAGGGGTGGGGGGTCAGCCTGTCAGTGCTCAGACCATACGCCGCACACTGCATCAAATTGGTCTGCATGACTGTCGTCCCAGAAGGAAGCCTCTTCTGAAGATGATGCACAAGAAAGCCCCCAAACAGTGTGCTGAAGACAAGCAGACTAATGGATTACTGGAACCATGTCTTGTGGTCTGATGAAACCAAGATAAACTTATTTGGTTCAGAGGTTGTCAAGTGTGTGTGGCGGCAACAAGGTGAGGAGTACAAAGACAATTGTGTTTTGCCTACAATCAAGCATGGTGGTGGGAGTGTCATAGTCTGTGGCTGCATGAGTGCTTCTGGCATTGGGGAGCTACAGTTCATTGAGGGAACCATGAATGCCAACATGTACTGTGACATACTGAAGCATAGAGACTGGACCGCAGGGCAGTATTCCAACATGATAACGACCCCAAACACACCTCCAAGATGACCACTGCCTTGCTAAAGAAGCTGAGGGTAAAGGTGATGGACTGGCCAAGCATGTCTCCAGACCTAAACCCTATTGAGCATCTGTGGGGCATCCTCAAACAGAAGGTGGAGGAGCACAAGGTCTCTAACATTCTCCAGCTCTGTGATGTCTTCATGGAGGAATAGAAGAGGATTCCAGTGGCAACCTGTGAATTTCTGATGAACTCCATGCCCAAGAGGGTCAAGGCAGTGCTGGAAAATGGTGGCTACAGAAAATATTGACACTTTGGGCCCAACTTGTACATTTTCACTTAGGGGTGTACTCACTTTTGTTGCCAGTGGTTTAGATATTAATGACTGTGTGTTGAGTTATTTTGAGGGGACAGCAAATTTACACTGTTATACAAGCTGTTCACATGTCGAACATATTGTCACATTTAAACGACAGGGGAGTTTTATTGAGTTGTGTGTCAGTAATTATAGATTTGGTGACCGTTGTTTTCACTCATGTGGGGATTCACTTTTACATGTTCAACCCGGGTTTCACAGTTATAAAA
>BLSH010166726.1:1006053-1019686 GCA_018402905.1 Glandirana rugosa | reverse complement strand
GCACTTGCCCTAGTTTGAAGATGATTTTGGAACAGTTATATGGTTTCTACCGTTAATTAATACTTTTCAGACACAGTTTGAAGATGATCCACATTCACCTCCATTTTTGCTTTTTTTTGTTTTTATTTTTTTAAAAATATTTAAAGTTATTTCCCTGTCCCCATTTTTTTTGTAGGGCACTTGCCCTACCCTTACCCCCATTTTACTTCCTTTTGCAGCCCTCTGGGGCTTTCCAGGACTTTGCTACAGCCATTTTTGTGCCTAAAAGTTCGGGTCCCCATTGATTTCAATGGGGTTTGTTGTCCGTGCGATCGTTCGGGTTCCGTCCGGACCCGGACCCGGACTTTGTCCTGAAGTTCGGACGGACCAGCAGAACCCGAACGTCCAGGTGTTCGCTCAACTCTACTTGTGACCACCAAATGTAAAAAAGTGGCCCGGTAGGTAAGTGGTTAAGCCACTTGTATAAATTACTCCCATCCCCTCTACAATACTGTACTACAATAATAAGTTCCCATGTGCCTGTGGATGGAAAAGCTGGACGCCCGCACTCCATGCAACACCTTTATTGAAACTTCAGTAAAAAATCCATGTAATCACATCATACAGGAACACAGTATGGTGGGGACACTGGCTAACACGTTTCACACCATGATTTGGTGCTTAATCATACATTACATGGATTTTTTTACTGTAGTTTCAATAAAGGTGTTGCATGGAGTGCAGGCATCCAGCTTTTTCTTCCATTCATCTATTGATGCAGAGCTGCACATGTGCATGCGGAAGCTTGGATGGTGATCACTTGGATCCCAGCAGCTTGGAGCGGTGTGAGTTTTTTTTTTGTTTTTCACCTGTGCCTGTCTTATATCATATACAGTATCTCACAAAAGTGAGTACACCCCTCACATTTTTGTAAATATTTTATTCTATCTTTTAATGTGATAACACTGAAGAAATGACACTTTGCTACAAAGTAAAGTAGTGAGTGTACAGCTTGTATAACAGTGTAAATTTGCTGTCCCTTCAAAATAACTCAACACACAGCCATTAATGTCTAAACCGTTGGAAACAAAAGTGAGTACACCCCTAGGTGAAAATTTCCAAATTGGGCCCAAAGTGTCAATATTTTGTGTGGCCACCATTATTTTCCAGCATGGCCTTAACCCTCTTGGGCATGAAGTTCACCAGAGCTTCCCAGGTTGCCACTGGTGTCCTCTTCCACTCCTCCATGACATCATCTCGGAGCTGGTGGATGTTAGAGACCTTGCGCTCCTCCACCTTCCCTTTGAGGATGCCCAGGTCTGGAGACATGCTTGGCCAGTCCATCATGTTTACCCTCAGCTTCTTTAGCAAGGCAGTGCTCGTCCTGGAGGTGTTTAGGGTCGTTATCAAGTTGGAATACTGCCATGTGGCCCAGTCTCCAAAGGGAGGAGATCATGCTCTGCTTCAGTATGTCACAGTACATGTTGGCATTCATGGTTCCCTCAATTTACTGTAGCTCCCCTGTGCCCGGCATCACTCATTCAGCCCCAGACCATGACACTCCCACCACCATGCTTGACTGTGTCTTCGTACTCCTCACCTGGTTGCCGCCACACATGCTTGACACCATCTGAACCAAATAAGTTTATCTTGGTCTCATCAGACCACAGGACATGGCTCCAGTAATCCATGTCCTTCGTCTGCTTGTCTTCAGCAAACTGTTTGCAGGCTTTCTTGGGCATCATCTTTAGAAGAGGCTTCCTTCTGGAACCACAGCCATGCAGACCAATTTGATGCAGTGTGCGGCGTATGGTCTGAGCACTGACAGGCTGACCCACCCCTTCAACCTCTTGGCAGCACTCATATGTCTATTTCCCAAAGACAACCTCTGGATATGATGCTGAGCACGTGCACTCAACCTCTTTGGTTGACCATGGCAAGTGGAACCTGTCCTGTTAAACCGCTGTATGGTCTTGGCCACCATGCTGCAGTTCCGTTTCAGGGTCTTGGCAATCTTCTTATAGCCCAGGCCATCTTTATGTAGAGCAACAATTCTTTTTTTCAGATCCTCAGAGAGTTCTTTACCATGAGGTGCCATGTTGAACTTCCAGTGACCAGTATGAGAGTGAGAGCGATAACACCAAATTTAACACACCTGTTTCACATTCACACCTGAGACCTTGTAACACTAACGAGTCAAATTAGACACCGGCGAGGGAAAATGGCTAATTGGGCCCAATTTGGACATTTTCACTTAGGAGTGTACTTACTTTTGTTGCCAGCGGGTTAGACATTAATGGCTGTGTTGAGCTATTTTGAGGGGACAGCAAATTTACACTGTTATACAAGCTGTGCACTCACTACTTTACATTGCAGCAAAGTGTCATTTCTTCAGTTTTGTCACATGAAAAGATGTAATAAAATATTTACAAAAATGTGAGGGTTGTACTGTATGTCTAAAGACTGCACCGTGGGCACAGTGTCCCCTATGTCTAGAGACTGCACCATGGGCACAGTGTCCCCTATGTCTAGAGACTGCCCCATGGGCACAGTGCCCCCTATGTCTAGGGACTGTACCATGGGCACAGTTTCCCCTATGTCTAGGGACTGCACCGTGTCACCTAAGTCTAGGGACTGCACCGTGTCACCTAAGTCTAGGGACTGCGCCGTGTCACCTAAATCTAGGGACTGCGCCATGTCACCTAAATCTAGGGACTGTACTGTGTCACCTAAGTCTGGGGACTGCACGTGTCACCTTAGTCTAGGGACTGCACCGTGTCACCTTAGTCTAGGGACTGCACCGTGTCACCTAAGTCTAGGGACTGCACCGTGTCACCTAAGTCTAGGGACTGCGCCGTGTCACCTAAGTCCAGGGACTGCGCCGTGTCACCTAAGTCTAGGGACTGCGCCGTGTCACCTAAATCTAGGGACTGCGCCGTGTCACCTAAATCTAGGGACTGCACTGTGTCACCCAAGTCTGGGGACTGCACCATGTCACCTTAGTCTAGGGACTGCACCGTATCACCTTAGTCTAGGGACTGCACCGTGTCACCTAAGTCTAGGGACTGCACCATGTCACCTAAGTCTAGGGACTGCGCCGTGTCACCTAAATCTAGGGACTGCACTGTGTCACCTAAGTCTAGGGACTGCACTGTGTCACCTTAGTCTAGGGACTGCACTGTGTCACCTAAGTCTAGGGACTGCACGGTGTCACCTAGGGAGTGCACTGTGTCACCTTAGTCTAGGAACTGCACTGTGTCACCTAAGTCTAGGGACTGCACCATGTCACCTAAGTCTAGGGACTGCACCATGTCACCTAAGTCTAGGGACTGCGCCGTATCACCTAAATCTAGGGACTGCACTCTGTCACCTAAGTCTAGGGACTGCGATGTGTCACCTAAGTCTAGGGACTGCGCTGTGTCACCTAAATCTAGGTACTGTACTGTGTCACCTAAGTCTAGGGACTGCGATGTGTCACCTAAGTCTAGGGACTGCGCCGTATCACCTAAATCTAGGGACTGCACTGTGTCACCTAAGCCTAATGACTGCGATGTGTCACCTAAGTCTAGGGACTGCGCTGTGTCACCTTAGTCTAGGGACTGCACTGTGTCACCTAAGTCTAGGGACTGCGCTGTGTCACCTTAGTCTAGGGACTGCACTGTGTCACCTAAGTCTAGGGGCTGCACTGTGTCACCTAAGTCTAGGGACTGCACTGTGTCACCTAAGTCTAGGGACTGCACGGTGTCACCTAGGGTGTGCGCTGTGTCACCTTAGTCTAGGGACTGCACGGTGTCACCTGGGGACTGCACTGTCACCTACATCTAGGGACTGCACTGTGTCACCTTAGTCTAGGGACTGCACGGTTTCACCTAGGGACTGCACTGTCACCTATGTCTAGGGAGTACACTGTGTCACCTATGTCTAGGGACTGCACTGTGTCACCTATGTCTAGGGACTGCACTGTCACCTATGTCTAGGGAGTACACTGTGTCACCTATGTCTAGGGACTGCACTGTGTCACCTTTGTCTAGGGACTGCACTGTGTCACCTATGTCTAGGGAGTGCACTGTGTCACCTATGTCTAGTGACTGCACTGTGTCACCTATGTCTAGGGAGTGCACTGTGTCACCTATGTCTAGTGACTGCACTGTGTCACCTTAGTCTACGCCGGACTACACCATGGACACCCAATGTCTGCCATGTAACCAGCGGACAGTATGATCACTCACAGGGTTAACGCCGATCTCTCTTCTCTGGCTCCCTGCACTCCAGTCCTCACGTGCTCCAACTTCTAGCAGTCACGTGACGGCGGCCGGGTACGGGGTGCTGTAGGGGACAAAAGATCTATATAGTTTAGCAGGCGTTGCACCAGCCAAGCAGTGAAATTAGAAGGGGTGTTTACATGTGAGCAGACTATATGCAGTGCTCTGCTCCTGGTACTGCACTGTCATCATGAATGACTCTTCTAGAAATAGGGAAATGTGACTGATCTAGCTCAGGCTGCCATCTGACAGTATAAGCAATCAGTGTATCTCATTTGTAGATGAAGGCAATGGCACAGCTACCACATCCAGAGATCCTGGAGGCTGGGCAGTGTCTGCGACTACTGACTTCTCTTATAGTAGGAAACTATCCAATGAATAGAAGCCTTCCACACACTTGCACACATGCTTGCTCCTATGCTGGCATGTCTGTTAGCCCAACTCCAGCCAAAATCTTTGTTGTTGATGTTTGGGTGGAGCAGGGAAGGTTTGGAACCTCTGTGGTTTTCCTGCCCTGGTCACTTCTTTCCCCCCTCATGATTTCTTCATCTGTTGTCACAAGGAAAGACCTACTAACTGCACACAGGCATAGTACAGCATACACCCGTATGAGGGCCATGTTTACCCACACAGGGATGCCAAGGTGTTCAGGCAGTCCCATTCATGCCGGTTGGGACTCGGCAGCTGCACAGACACGTCCGCTGCTCCCCATTTGACATCCGTGCATGCCTCGAACCCAAAGAGTGTGCATTTGGGGCTGTTCACCCGCACAGATGTCAGATTGGGAGCAGTGTCTATGTCCTTGCAGCTGCCGAGTCCCAACTGACATGAATGGGACTGCCTTCATGGAACACCTGTACATCCCCATGCTGGTAAACACGGCCCTCACACGGGTGTATGCTGTATCACTAGAGTTGCCACCTCATCCCTTTAAACTCGAACTCATATGTATTACGCAGACTCTGTGGCTGAATAAGGTGGTAATTAAACTCACTTGGTGTCTTATCTGCATTAAATTAGCCTCAGAACCTGTGTAATCCATATGTGTTCCGGTTTAAAGGGATGAGGTGGCAACCCTATGTAGCACATGCATGTGAACGAGGCCTAAAAAGTGAGGCGATGGCACGCTCACACTATGTCACCTGATTAATGCCAGTCACAGCAAGGACACATACGAAAGGCCAGTGCGATGTGTGGTGTGAAAAAAATGCAGACAAGTTTTCTGCAGGATATCGGGTGGCATCTCATTCAATGCTGTGTGGAGACCATGAATGAAGTGTACATTTGTCACACTTCAATAAAGTTAAAAAAAACTGTGTAATGCCCTGAAACTGGGCATGTCACAGGCATCACCACCTGTCACAACTAGAGTTGCCACCCTTCAGTGATTCGCCCAGACAGTCCAGGTTTTGAATCATGTGTCCGGGTTTCCGACTGCCTGAAACCTATACATATTATTCAGAGTTTGGCTCCCAAGTAACCGAGTATCTCAACCGCCAAGTGCATAGGTGTGTACCTGAGTACACCCTAATCACCAGATTTGCACACTGTCTGGAGGGCTGCAGTTGTCTAATCCAAGTGTCTATGACACTCTCACATGCTGCCCAGAGCTAGCACAGTCACCCCCCACACCATATGGGTGGGAGGAAGGGAGAAAAGGCTTGATCTGCTCTTTCTCCTCCCATCCCAACTTCTCTGTGTCTGCCCACTCCCACTCCAATCCCAGGCATGCTGAGCCTCAGAACAGGGATGAGTGGGCAGGAAATTTGAAGCCCAGCAGCTGGCAGATACACGTGCCAATGCCTGAGCCTCCATCCTCGGGTGAGTGATCTCACCATCCACTGCCTGTGACTTAAGTCTCCACCCCCCCCCCCCTTCTCTCTGCTGCCTTGAAATGAGTAAATACACTAAGGTAAGGAGGACTTTGCACCCTGACGTAGGCGGGGGGGCTTTGGAAACCTTGATTTAAGGGGGGATTCTGTGAACTTTGATGTAAGTGGGGCTTTGGCAAGCAGAAACCCTTTATTCAGAGTTCACCTTTACACCAGAGTCCACAACATTCCCTCTTAAAAAAAAGAGTTTGAGTTTAGCTTGAAGAAAAGGTGGCAGACCTATTCTCAGACACCAGCCCGAACAGTAAAACTCAGACATCAATAAAAAGCACCACAGGATATAACCTTGCCCAAAAGTATGGCTTAAGGGGATGAATCATACTTTTGAGGTGCATTGTGGTAATATGCATATTACATGCATTAGTGCATTGTAGGTAGATTCAAACTGAATAACAAGGGGAGGGAGAAAAAAGTGCAGACCTTTGGGGTAGTAAAAGGACCAATGGGGCTTTATTAAAAATAACATATTATGTACTTGCAAAAGTCCATGAGAAAGAGCCCACTTAACACACAACACGGTCACAAGAAATGGGATGGATGAGCAGCCACAGTGTCTGGATTTGTATTTTTTTTCAAATTGAATAACACCCTAGGCAACACAACTTTAAAACACTTGCATTGCAGTGCACCATGATGTACAATATAAAACTACTGTGCGTTGTCTTGTGCTATGTTTTTAACAGCACATTTATTTTAATGGTCTGCCTTAACGCAAAGCACATTAATGCATAATATAACAGAAAGTGAGAGTTCAACAATGGCGCAATGTACCAAAATAGCAAAGTGTGATGGGCCCTAAAGAATAAGTTAATGTTCCCATAAAAAAATGATGACCTTCCTTCTTAACCTCTCTGATCTTTTTAGAGCAAAAAATACCTTCTGCACCCATCCTGGAAGTTAGCAAATGGGTTTTCATAGAAACACAGTCACTAAAGACCTCACCCTTATCTTAGCACACATGCCCTGTAGCCCGATAGACTGTTGTTGAACCCAATCATCCCTCAACCCCCTGATGCCGGCCTCACGCAAACATGCAGCCTCTCGGCAGGTGGGCCTTTGCGCCAAGGAGTTGCATATTTGCATGCAAAATTGCAAAATCAGCTGCTTGCAATCATGAGCTTTCAGGTCATGCCATGGGATCATGAGGTCACATGATCATAAACCCCGTCCTGGCATCCTAAGCCCCTTAAGGAGGCTCTGGCTCCAAGGGGTAAAGTTGATGGGAGAGGCAGTATTCAATTGCAACAGAATTCCAGGATGGCCTCCAGTAGGTTCCGCTTTTCGAAAGTTAGTGTTTTTAGCTTTAAACTGACGCGCACGTGCGCCTGCGTGTGTGTGTGTGTGTGCATGTGTTTATTTTTATGTATACATACCCTTTATACATAAAAGGAACCAATGTCTCCATTTTTCATAAAAGATAATACACATTATGGACTTGACTTTAAGGCTGCATTCACATCTCTGTGTCGCTAGAGCATGCATTCTTGCGTGTTTTTTGGGCACATGGCAGCCTAAATGATCTCACAGCGATTACACTAATGTTTATAAAAACTTTATTGTCATTAAACCTGAACTCTGGTTTTACTGTCACGTAGTGTTAAAAGCCCAGTAAGTAGTAGTACATGACATTGTAAATGTCTTTTTTTTTAATCTTTGTGAAAACACCTACAAACGCTGCATTTCATCACCCCTGACTCCAGGTCAGGTAGGGAAACAGATGTCCTATGTAACTGACAACCACTGCATGGACACAGCCACTGCTTCCAGTGTGACAGCTATGCAACTGTGGGTGCAAAACCCAGAACGCAGACAGTGTGCGTTTGGGGCCATGCATCCACACAGATGTTAGATAGGGAGCAGGAGCTGTGTCCATGTAGCCTCTGTGGAATATGGAAAATGTCTCCCTAGAGGTTATTCCACAGCATCTCTATAGGGTTAAGCCCTGGGCTCCAACTGGGTACATTTTCTTTTTATGAAACCAGTCGATGGTGGATTTATTTTGATGCTTAGGGTCATTATCCTGCTGCATTACCCAACTTCTACTAAGCTCCAACTGGCAGACAGCCACCCTGACATGATAATGTAGGATATTTTGGTAAACTTGAGAAATAATTTTCCCCTCAATAATAGCAAATGGCAAGTGGTCCAGGCCCTGAGGCAATGAAGAAAGCAAAAAAATCATGATGTTCCCTCCATCATACTTCACCATTGGGGTGATGCCTTTCTGTTGGTAAGCTGTGCCCCCTTTGTGCCATACATAGTGCTAAGTATCCTTCATGAACAATTCAACTTTTGTTTAATCAGTACATTTTCCTAGAAGTGTTGCGGTTGGCCAAGGTGCTCTTCAGCAATGGTTTTTTTTTTTTGAGCACAGGGGCTTCCTCCATGGTGTTCGGCCATGGACACTGTGCCAGTTCACAGACTTAGGTATAGCAAACTCATGAACAGGGATGTTTGCCAGTTCAGGTGATTTCTTTAACTACTTGCCTGCTGCACACTTTCACCCCTTCCTGCCCAGGCCAATTTTCAGCTTTCAGTGCTGTCGCACTTTGAATGACAATTGCGCGAGCATGTAGCACTGTACCCATATGAAATTTTTATCATTTTTTCACACAAATAGAGCTGTTATTAAGTGGTATTTAATCACCACTGGGTTTTTTATTTTTTGCTAAACAAATGAAAAAGAAACCAAATATTTTGAAAAAAATGTTTTTCTTAGTTTCTGTTATAAAATTTAGCAATTTTGCAAATTGGTAATTTTTCTCCTTTTCTAATGTGCGCTGATTAGGCTACACTCATGGGCACTAATATGCTGCACTGTTTGGGCACTGATGGGCTGCTCTGATGAGCACTGATGGGCATTGATAGGCGGCACTGATGGACACTGATAGGCAGCACTGATGGGCACTGATAGGCAGCACTGATGGGCACCGACAGGAGGTACTGATGAGGAGGCACTGATTGCCATCACTGATGGGCACTGATTGACAGCACTGATGGCCACTGATTGGCACAGTTGAGGCTGCAGTGTCCTGATGATCAGTGGCCTGATTATCAGTGTAGGTGTCCCCTTTCACACTTGCCGGCTACCGGCTCTCTCCTCTCCTCACGCTGTGACAGAGTGAGGAAAGGAATGTTGATAACTGGCAAGTGTGTTTACATCATGATTATCTGTGATTGGATACAACTGATCACGTGGTAAAGAGCAGCTGTGTCTGAAGGAGGGCTTCCAGATTCCGATAAGCCCCCCCCCGCCCGCAGACCCCCACAACCATCGGCCAGGGTTGTGGGGAAGATGTTCTTTTTCCCATGAACATGTACCCCCCCTTGCTGAGGGCATGTGGCCTGATATGGTTCAGGAGGGGGGCTCTCACTCGCCCCCCCCGTTCCTGACCTGCCAGGCTGCATGCTTTGATAAGTATCTAGTATGGATTTTAGGGGGCCCACACCATTTTCTTTTACATTTTGGCACAGGCTTCCCCTCAAAATCCATACCAGACCCGAAGATCCGGGTATGGATTGGGGGGGGGGCCCACACTGTTTTTTTTTTTCTTAAATTTTATTTTTTTACATTCAGCTGTCAGCAGGGACTCATCGGTTGTTAAGGACGCAGCTGTCAGTTCCTTAAAGGAGTTGTAAAATATATATGCATATGTGCATTAAGATAAAAAAACCTTCTGTGTGTAGCAGCCACCCCAGCCCCCCTAATTACTTACCTGAGCTCCTTCTCTGCAGCAATGTCCACAAGTGTTTAAGCTGTCCCAAGACTCTCCTCCTGATTGGCTGGGACACAGCAGCAGCACCATTGGCTCCCACAGCTGTCAATCAAAATCAGCCAATCAGGGAAGAGAGGGGACAGGGCCAGGTCGGGGCTCCGTGTCTGTCAGTGCTGGGCTCAGCTCTCCCTTCTCAGAGCAAACTGCTCAGCTGAGGATTAATTGCCAGTCTCTGCTTTCACTCTGTCTCACCTGATGTCCATATCCTGCTTGTTAGCCAACTTTCCTAGCTATATAAACTGCCTGGATCAGATCTAAGACACCTTCGCCTGGTCAACATCTAAGGATGAATCTCTGCTGTGTTTCCTGTGTAAGCCTGTTTGATGTTTGACCGAACCTTGGCTATCTTTTGACTTTGTTTGCTCTGTTTGTTCTATTTTACCATTTTTATTAAATAGTGGGATTTTTACTGCACTTTTGTCTCAGTCTGATTCATGGTTCCTGACAGTGTCTGAATGGATACACGGAGCTCTCTGACTCGGCTCGGGTGCCCCCTGTACCAAGCTGCTGGCTGAGGAGGCACTCACCAGAAACATGTAGTCTTTTCTGTCAGCCTTGGTATCCCCCTGGTTTTCCCTGGCATCAGTGCCTTCGGACTGGTTCCAGCTCTCAGGTTTACCTACAGCCTGCGGATCGCTCTGTTCGGCCATGACACCACTTCTGTGCGACAGGCATGGCTCGAGTGTCCGTCGGGCCCTGGTGTTCTGGGCTACCGCTGTGGTTCCTTCCATCCCCTGTTTCTAGTACACAGGCCTCCGGATTTTCGCATCCTGTGTTCCTGGTCGGGACCCCCTGTCAGTGGCTTTTTTGTGATATCTCGCCCTGCAGCCCAGCCTTGTTCCATCGGAGCCTCTGTGTCATCTATGTGCCCGAGCCTGCAGGTACTTATAGTTCTGGTCCATCATGATTTCCGCTTGACTGTTTCCAGGCTGCTGTGTGCCTTGGTACTCCATACCACCATGCAACCCGGCAGGTTAGGAAAGGGATGAGCGAGTGCCCCCCCACCTCCTGAACCATACCAGACCGCATGCCTTCAACATAGGGGGGTGCTTTGGGGTGGGAGGGTTTTGCGATGTCTTCTTCTTCTGCCTCCAACCTGCTGAAAATAAAAAAGCTGCTTCTCCTCTGACGCTGGCTCCCGCTGTTCTATCAGCTCTTGTGTCTGACAGCTCTTATATAGCTATGGGGCCATGTGGTGATGTCACCAGGAGACCCCGTCCCCTTGTGACGTCACGGACCCATCATGCCATGGTTCGACCCACTCCTTAGAAACCAGCTATATAGAGTGTTTTTTAAGAGGAAATTAAAAAAAAAACACAAAATGCAAAACGCATTAAAAAACACGTCAAAAATGTAACACTTGCGTTTCTGGTGCAACTCCATCTATTACACGCAAGATGCAATCTTCTGGGGGGAAAAGTCCCTGACCTTTTCAAAAATGCACTGGCTGAAAAACGCATAGATGTGAACATGTACCATAGGAAACCATGTTAAATGGACTGTAGTGCGTTTCTGGAAAACGCACAAAAAAGTGCATAGGTGTGAACATAGGGTAAAGCCTCGCCTCCCCACTGCTGATAAATATGCTGCATACTGTTTGCAATAAAGACAGTGTACATACTTTTTTATCAATTTCTTCTGAGCAGTCACATGATTGTACACTTCTGCCTGCTGTGTGTTAGTGAGAGGCTCGAAAACGGGGCTGAATTCACAATGTTACCCACTCATCAGGTGTTGAGGGAGAGAGAGTTCTCACCTAGCAGCTACAGCAAGCTGTGAGACTTTGTCTGCCACTGTCCAGAATGTATATGGTAGCTGGGGCATTGTGACAAAGGTAAGTACAGTTCAATATACTAACCAGATCATATAAAGCCATCCACAACACTTCCCCCTGGCTACATCACCAACCTCATCTGCAGATATAACCCAAATCGCCCTCAATGCTCCTCCCAAGACATCTTGCTCCCTAGCTCCTTTGTTACCGCCTCCTACGCTTGCCTTTAGAACTTTTACAGAACCTCTCCCATCCTCTGGGACTCATTATCCCAGTATGTCCGGTCAGCTCCTACCCTTTTGGCCTTTAGGTGATCCTTGAAAACTCATTCATTCAGGGCAGCCTATCCGACCTCTGCATAAAAACTGTATTTGAGTCACCTCCATCAGATCATCCCCTGGAGCTATTACCTTTTTTACCACCTTCCCCTTCCTTTATATTGTAAGCTCCATGAGCAGGGGCCTCCTTTTCCTTCTGTATTAAACTGTGGTGTAATTGTACTGTTCCCCTTTATATCGTAAAGCGCTGCACAAACTGTAGCCACTATATACGGTATCTCACAAAAGTGAGTACACCCCTCACATTTTTGTAAATATTTTATTTATATCTTTTCATGTGACAAAACTGAAGAAATGACACTTTGCTACAATGTAAAGTAGTGAGTGTACAGCTTGTATAACAGTGTAAATTTGCTGTCCCTTCAAAATAACTCAACACACAGCCATTAATGTCAAAACCTCTGGCAACATAAGTGAGTACACCCCTAAGTGAAAAGGTCCAAATTGGGCCCAAAGTGTCAATATTTTGTGTGGCCACCATTATTTTCCAGCACTGCCTTAACCCTCTTGGGCATGGAGTTCACCAGAGCTTCACAGGTTGCCACTGGAGTCCTCTTTGCCTCGACATCATGGAGCTGGTGGTTGTTAGAGAACTTGCGCTCCTCCACCTTTGGTTTGAGGATGCCCTACAGATGCTCAATAGGGTTTAGGTCTGGAGACATGCTTGGCCAGTCCATCACTTTTACCCTCAGCTTCTTTAGCAAGGGAGTAGTCGTCTTGGAGTTGTGTTTGGGGTCGTTATCTTGGAATACTGCCCTGCGGCCCAGTCTCCGAAGGGAGTGGATCATGCTCTGCTTCAGTATGTCACAGTACAGGGGTAGGCAACCTACGGTCCTCCAGCTGTTGTGGAACTACATTTCCCATGAAGCATTGCAAGGCTGGCAGTTAGTTACTCCCAGAAGCATGATGGGACTTGTAGTTCTGCAACAGCTGGAGGGCCGCAGGTTGCCTACCCCTGCAGTACATGTTAGCATTCATGGTTCCCTCAATGAACTGTAGCTCCCCAGTGCTGGCAGCACTCATGCAGCCCCAGACCATGACACTCCCACCACCATGCTTGACTGTAGGCAAGACACCCTTGTCTTTGTACTCCTCACCTGGTTGCCGCCACACACGCTTGACATCATCTGAGCCAAATAAGTTTATCTTGGTCTCATCAGACCACAGGACATGGTTCCAGTAATCCATGTCCTTAGTCTGTTGTCTTCAGCAAATTGGTTGCGGGTTTTCTTGTGCATCATCTTTAGAAGAGGCTTCCTTCTGGGATGACAGCCATGCAGACCAATTTGACCCCACCCTCCCCACCCCACCCCTTCAACCTCTACAGCAATGCTGGCAGCACTCATACGTCTATTTCCCAAAGACAACCTCTGGATATGACGCTGAGCACATGCCCTTCTTTGGTTGACCGTGGCGAGGCCTGTTCTGAGTGGAACCTGTCCTGTTAAACCGCTGTATGGTCTTGGCCACCTTGCTGCAGCTCTGTTTCAGGGTCTTGGCAATCTTCTTATAGCCTAGGCCATCTTTATGTAGAGCAACAGTTTTTTTTTTGACAACGAGATGTATTTCTACCGGATCCGATATTCTTCTAACGGTTCTGGGACTTTGTCTC
>BLSH010166726.1:984481-998997 GCA_018402905.1 Glandirana rugosa | reverse complement strand
AAAATAAAAAAAAAATAAAAACCCCAAAAATGAATTCTCATCATCCGTAAATGCGACCACTTTTGCGCAAACCAATCAATAAACGCCGATTGCGATTTTTTTTATCGCAAATATGAGGAAGAATATAAATCGGCCAAAAACGGTGAAAAAAAATGTTTTTTTATATATTTTTTTTGGATTTGTATTTTAGCAAAAAGTAAGAAATTTGGGTTTTTTTGCAAAATTGTCGCTCTTCTTTTGTTTATAGCGGCGATCAGAAATGACGCAGAGGTGATCAAATACCACCAAAAGAAAGCTCTGTTTGTGGGAAAAAAAGGACGCAAATTTCGTTTGGGTGCAACGTCGCACGACCGCGCAATTGTCAGTTAAAGCGACGCAGCGCCGAATCGCAAAAAGGGCTCCGGTCCTAAAGCTGGAAATCCTTCCGGGGCTGAAGTGGTTAAAGGTGCATGTCTTCTGATTGCTTTATATTTAATTTTGTTCTTTATAGT
The DNA here is from genome assembly GCA_018402905.1 of Glandirana rugosa. Classification (NCBI taxonomy): domain Eukaryota; kingdom Metazoa; phylum Chordata; class Amphibia; order Anura; family Ranidae; genus Glandirana; species Glandirana rugosa. Next base: position 998,506 of record BLSH010166726.1, on the reverse strand, counting down.
ATACTTGTTTCATAATCTATATATAATAGCTGTTCATAGCAATCCGTTAATAACAGCAATTGTCTGTTATATAAATACAAATTTACATATTTTAATGTATTGCCCCAAAAGGCAGAGCTTGACAATCTTGAACCCTCTGCAAGAAATGAAGCTTACTGATCCATGATTTTTTCTGACACCACTTTTCTACGATGCCATACATTCTATTCAGGACTCATCTTGCCAGTCATTGTTGCCATATCTAAAGTTTGTCTGCAATTTATTGAAGCAGAACAATGATTAGTACCTGCGTGCATTGCATTTGTGCCTCTACATGGATCTGAAGGGTGAGAGCTCTCCAGACCAGAAAGTGCTCAATACGCCAGCTTCGTACAAAGACCTTATGGTTAAATAAAATATCAAACAGAAATTGTAGATTCATTTAAAACGTTGCTGGCAAAATCCCGTCTAGACTTCTAAATGAACTATTAGAAAAATAATACTTGGAAAATTTCCCCTACACAAAGGATATACATCTTGTGTCCCTCTGCTAGTCACATAAAGCTGCTTAACATTCTGTTAATAAAACCCCTGGTGCTGAACTTCTGTTGCAACGTCTGCCACTCTCAGCTTGACCAGTGGCTATTACAGTGCTGACTGCTACCACCAATTAAACCTGGGTAAGCAAATGAATCTATCCCACTTTAACATGAATATATAATATATTGTGTACTGACAGTGTCTACCATCAGGAATCATAAAACAAAATAAAAAAGTGAAATATTCATATAAAATGAAATCTAGTAAAATATTAATGTGAAATTAAATTATGTATAAAATTGCACATTTAGATTTAGAGAAATGACCTGTAATCTCAGCAATTGGATATTTAGAGAATTAGATTTATTTATCTATCTATGGAAAAAAAACAATTCTCTAAATATCCAATTGCTGAGATTACAGGTCATTTCTCTAGTGATACAAAATAATAATTGCTTTCTTAAATAATTGCTTTATCTGCATTCATTTAGACCTGGGGCTTCTAAACTATCGTTTGCAGGCCACCTCTGGCCCAAGACAAGATTTTATCTGGCCCACAGCTAGGGTCAGTGACATGTCCTTAATGTGCACAGTTTGAGAATTAAAATCAGCAGTAGCTGCCTATGGTCCCCACTATAACGCCCTGTCCCCCCGTCCCCTGTGTAACAAGGTATTCTGATGTACAGGGGACTCTTTCTGGGACCCTGATGTAAGGGGGGCTGTGATGGGGACTCTGATATAAAGGTGACTCTGATAGGCGATCTGATGTGGGGGGGGGGGGGGGAGAGACATTGGTCGTGGTTTTCTTTAGGTTGGGAAATATTTGTAAAATTTACAATGTGGTCCTCATACTAAAACATTTGAGCAGTATAGTTTTTGCCCTTGTTGTCCTATTTCCCTTTTTAGAAGATGTTTTTACTATCTGGAGAACAAAGGTTTATAAGCTCAAAACAAGGTGTAGGGTCCTTGGTTAAATTGTTAGAAAAAAATTAATTTGATGGGACAATTTTTGTATATTTATCAATTTTGATAATGTTTGGATATTCTAAATGGATATGCTTTTAAGGCTGAACTCTACCCAAAAAAGGATATATGTACTATAAAAATAAGTCCCCACTAATGAAGTGTGTCCCATGTGTCTAGGCTGCAGCAATATGTACAATGTTGGCTCACTCATCCATATACTGTACAATGTAGTCAGCACCAAATGTCCAGCACTGAGTAAATCACAGTGAATTGCTTACACTCCAGTTCCTTCATACAGTGAATGTTTTGTTTAATGAATGCAAGGCACTCTGTAATTCAAGGAAGGAAGATTGTGACATTCATCTACCCAGCCTCCAATCACAGAGCACCTTGCATTTATTGCAAAGAATGTAAGACATTTACGGAATGGAGTAGATAGAATGCTGGCAAACAACTGTGATTAAGTTCACCTACGCTGGAATAGTTTGGTGTGCCAGTGGTTTCATTCTCTTAAAGAGGTTGCAAACCTCCCCATGTAATTTGTAGGTACTGTAAATATCTCCTAAACGTGAGCTGTTTATGAAATATTTACTGTATACTGCGCCAATGATGTCATCGACACATGCGCTCTTAAGAAAAACTGCCCAAAACCGACCTAGTGCTTCAAATGTTGATATGGCCATGCCCTGTGACCAATGTCAAGGGGCATGGTCATAGCAGCGCTGACTGAGGCCTTACACAGCCTTATCCACATCTGAAGCAGTGGGTCAGTTTTGAGCAGTGTCTTACCCCACATGGAGAAGGAGAAATTACAGAAACAAGTTAAAGGTGAATTTTTCTTTGGTTATTGCCAGCTGGATTCATATGGACATTTAATAGATTCACAATTACATAATCAATTTATTCTTTTTTTGCAATGCAAAACAGTTGCTTTCTTACCTTTTGTTTATTGCATTGCCTACAGTCTTTTATCTTGAAAAGAAACAATAAAAATGAATGGACTAAATTGTCATGCTGAACCCATCCATCCTCCTGCAGTAAGAGATGGTGAACATCTGAACAGAACAGGTGGGGCTGAAAGTTGGCCAACAACTCGCTCTGCTCAGTGTCTCCCAGAAGAATGATATTTGGCAATCTCTAGTTTGAGATCCTAAACAAGTCATTTGAATCAGCACTCGCCTAATGCACCTCAAGCCATCATGCCCCAGTGCTGCCTCATTTCACCACTGTACCAGCCAGATCTCATAGAACCAGATGTTACTGCTTCTACCAGGTAGGCTGGCTGGGATGCTGCATGCAAAAATTGAACAGTTTAACATCAGAGTGTAGAGAATGTTGAAGAACTTGCTGCAAATATTAAACATCATTTGGATCACTTTTCTGTAAAATCTATCAAAATATTTTCCACTTCAGTTACCCAAAATATGTGTTTATATTCAATTGTTACAAGCCAGCTTTGAAATCAGGCTTGTAATTGTGTGTCTGCTCTGTATGCTAATTCTTTTTTAGGTGAGCTTACAGGAGGAAGAGAGCACAAAGGATTGGAACCACCAATGCAGCGATGCTCCTTGGGAATCCAATGTATAGGTCGGAGGAATGACAGTGCTGGCGCTGACACTGAAAAGGATTGCCATCTTCCTTGGGAAGCAATATAAGGGGTGGGCAGTTCATAAGAGTGTATGCATTACTTTACAAAATCTTTGGCAAGTTGAACATTTGATTCATATGTGTTTCTACGATATGTTTTACATTTTAGCTCGAGCTGACCTTTAACACATGGCAAGATTTTCAACACATTTAGATATTCTATATTTTAGAATGCATCATAGAACATTTCATAATGTAGTTGGCTTACAATAAATAATAAATACACTACTATAGCATGCCAGTGAGCACTGAACAGAAAACTGAAAAAGGAAAACCTTTGGCTATATCCTCTGTGCTGCTGTCTGGCGGGCATATGTCTGATGTACCATATGCTAGTGGAAACCCCCTCCACTGACCAGCTATTTAAATATCACCACTGAGCAGCTCTGAGGCTGTTACCAACACAAACTGACCTTGGAAACCCATTTGCCTTCAATAAGTTTTCAAAGCCAAACTATGTCATGATACAGAGAAAGCAATTTTAGGTGAAAAAAACCTAGGGTTGCACCAATACCACTTTTTTAAGACCGAGCACAGGTAGCGATACTTTTTTTCAAGTACTCTCCGATACCGATTACCGATACATTTTTTAATGTCACGTGAGAGTGGCACTAATATGCAGCATTGATGATGCGTGGACTGTGCTAGTCATTTTTTATTTATATATATTCTTTTTTACAATTTTATTTTTTACAATTTATTTTTTTTTTCAAATTCATATATATATATATATTTTTTTTTTTACGCAATGCTTCCTTTTTTACGGGGGGGGGGGGAGTGAACAGGTGTAATTGTTTTTTTTATTTTATTTAATTTTTCTTTTACAATTTTAACTATTAAATATTTATTACAATTATTTATTTTTTTTATTAATATTATTATTTTTTTTATCAGCCCTGTTGGGAGGGGGGGGGGCTTTGTTGATATAGCAGGGGTCTAAACAGACCCCTGACACTTCCCCTTTGAGAAAGAGAAAGGGACTGAGGACACAGATTCCGCAGTCCCTTTCCCTGCAGCCTCAGCTGCACTGAAGATGAATGGACAAGAGAGAGTGGCTCCTCCCCATTCATAAACTTTGGGGGGGGGGAGGAAAAGCAGCTCTCAGCTGCTTTATTGAAATCTACACCGGGAGATTGGTGCTTGTAACTCCCCCCACCACTGCACCGATCACCCCTAAATGCCCAGGTATCAAATTAAGCATCGGAGCATTTGCACGACTACAAGTACTCATGCAAATGCTTGGTATCGGCACAGATATCGATACTAGTATCGGTGCAACCCTAATTAAAACTCATAGGCCCTTGAAAAAAACAAGACTAAATGTGGATGTACTATGGGGTGGATTTACTAAAACTGGAGAGTGAAAAATCTGGTGCAATCTGGTGCATCTCTGCATAGAAAACAGATTCCATTTTTTTTTGTGTCAAAGCTTAATTGAACAAGCTGAAGTTAAAAGCTGATCGGCTACCATGCACAGCTGTGTATGGGGGGTTTTTCTGCGCTATGCCCTGAGTGAGGATGGGGGGCAGTAAGCGGCCACCTGTATCGACCAAACTAAATCGTAAGAGTAAGTATATTGTGTGTGGTGGCGCTAAACTGAATAAATGAAAGATATATGATGGTAAGTAGTGATATTAAACCAGATATATGATGCAATAAATAGTGATCATTCAAGTGAAAACAATTTGTATAGATTAAATAAATAGGCATAAGATAATAAAATAATATGCTTACACACATAAAAGTGAGGTTATCAATAAAAACAATAATAAGGTATTAAAGTGACAAAGTGTCCATAAAGTGTAACAGGGATCCAATGTGCTATATCCAAAAATCTTGAGGTGAAATCGGTGACTCTTTGTGATGATTATCGAATGTGATAAGAAAGGCTCCAACTTTGGTCAGTATGGAGGCTTACCAGAAATCAGATGGAAAAGCGCCTTTGAGATCTATAAGGACCCTCCTGCCCGTGGCGTCGATAGGAAAAGTGGATCTCCTCCCTGGGTCGGGTCACACAGCCTGGTCGTCCCTTTCAGGTGGCTCTGCGTCCTCTCCTGGTATCTCTGGCTTCCTCTGGGTTGGTTGGTTCCGAATTAGGGTAACCACGGTCCTCCTTGTCAGCCGGGTGTCCTCTGGAGCGGGGGGGGGGGTGGAAGGTGGAGGGGGAGTTTGCGGTGGGGGTCCTCGAGTATCTCCGTCAGTTATGTAGAGACAAAGGATGGGTACTCGCCATAGTGTAAAAATCCCACTGACAAAGTGGTTTTATTGAGAAATTCACTGACAATGATTAAAAGTATAAAAGTCCAACAAGCTTGTAGGTATAAAAGGTCCAAAGTATAAAACGCAGCAAACAATAAGTCAGAAGCGCCCGACGCGTTTCGTGTAAAAGACACGTCGTCTGGGGGCTTATACAAATTGTTTTCACTTGAATGATCACTATTTATTGCATCATATGTCTGGTTTAATATCACTACTTACCATCATATGATATCTTTCATTTATTCAGTTTAGCGCCACCACACACAATATACTTACTCTTACGATTTAGTTTGGTCGATACAGGTGGCCGCTTACTGCCCCCCATCCTCACTCAGGGCATAGCGCAGAAAAACCCCCCATACACAGCTGTGCATGGTAGCCGATCAGCTTTTAACTTCAGCTTGTTCAATTAAGCTTTGACACAAAAAAAAATGGAATCTGTTTTCTATGCAGAGATGCACCAGATTGCACCAGATTTTTCACTCTCCAGTTTTAGTAAATCCACCCCATAGTACATCCACATTTAGTCTTGTTTTTTTTAAGGGCCTATGAGTTTTAATTAGGGTTGCACCGATACTAGTATCGATATCTGTGCCGATACCAAGCATTTGCATGAGTACTTGTAGTCGTGCAAATGCTCCGATGCTTAATTTGATACCTGGGCATTTAGGGGTGATCGGTGCAGTGGTGGGGGGAGTTACAAGCACCAATCTCCCGGTGTAGATTTCAATAAAGCAGCTGAGAGCTGCTTTTCCTCCCCCCCCCCAAAGTTTATTTATTGCATCATATGTCTGGTTTAATATCACTACTTACCATCATATGATATCTTTCATTTATTCAGTTTAGCGCCACCACACACAATATACCATGCACAGCTGCACCAGATTTTGCACTCTCCAGTTTTAGTAAATCAACCTCTAAGGGCTCATGATCACTGCAGCTCAAAGGAGCTCAAAGAAACAGTTCCTACAGTTGAGTTGATTTTTTTCATTTAATTTAAAGAATATGTAAACATTTCATATTCCTGATATGTGCCTGCTGAACCAAGTACTTTTTATTGCTTCCTTTGTGTGAAATCCCTGGTGTTCCTGCCAGTCCCTCGGCTTTCCTATTAAAAACTGACTACACTAAGCACGAGAGCTTACCACGGTCAGTTTTCTAGCTGTTCTATCCTCCAAAGATCAGACTTCTCACTCTTCCCCATGCCCCCCACTTCGCACAGCCTTTCACTAGGAAGATCAGTATACTGCTGTTTCTCCTCCCCCAGCTCTTTTGCAGCTGAGAACAGAGGCTATGTAATCACTTATAAAAAAAGTGAAAAAAACGTGCTTATGTTTTTAATATCTATACACAAATGATTTGCCTTTCATTTTTATTTTAAACTGAATGGGTTGTTTTACTAGGTGTGGGTTTACAATTAAAATTAAAAACAACACCTTTTTGCTGCAGCAATGTGTGCATCCGGACCATATTATATCAGCTTTCAATTTAACTAAAAACAGAGCATCCACTACTTTTTTATCTACAGCAACTCCAATAAAGTTTTATTTTTATTTCTAATGCACGCCTAACTTGTTATTGTATATTTAGCAAAGTGCCCCCTTACCCACCTTCCACAGCAATGGGGGCTGGCTCATTTAATACTGATCCCCACATTCCCTTAGGTTCCCATCATGCTGTGGACTCCTGGACATGCCCAGTGGATATACATTTAACCTCTGTAAGGGATCAGGTGCTCAGAAAGACCAAGTCTGATGGGACAGCATTGGCTGGGCATGTTAACTGTCAACCAGGTGTTGGGCTCACTTTTGTTGTTCCCGACATGCACACCACTGCCAAAGAGAGCCAAAGGGTGTAGCTTCATCTCTAGTCCCAGCCACTGTGGAGAACTGCCCTTCCAGTGGTGTGGCCTCACTTCTTCAGCTCGTCTTCTATACAGCCATCTCTGCAATGCCTTTCCCCACCTGAACATCAGAAGCTCTTCCTTTGTCCTGTGGAGCCTGTTTAGAGAACTATGCAGCCAACCACCTGGGCTACCAGCTGCCAGCCTCCTTGTGAGAGAGATGTTACCCCCAGAGAAGAGCAAGTAACGTACTTGTGAGAGAGGTTTTACCTCCAGAGAACTGCAAACAACTGCATTACAACGAGGCTGAACTGTACTGTACTGTTTAAGCTAGTGATTCTTCCTTATGCTTTGTTCTATAAGAATGTACAATTCTGTACTGTGCTGCCACTTTGTGCTCTGTTAGAAGACCTGTGCGAAAGGACTTGTTTGTGGTTTTTTGTGCGCACCCGTGCGCGTCCGCGTGCTCACGCACCTGAAATGGCGCCAAACGGCTCTATTTAAGCAGAGTGCACCCTGCAGCAAGGGCTGTCTGATCTACAGTGTGTGACCTGTTTTCCTGAGAGACCTGTAACCTGTTATCTGCTCCTGTGGCCCGGCTTGTCCCGACCTTGTCTGATCTCTGCCTGCACTGACCCCCGGCTTGCCTATGACTATCCGATTGCCTGATCCCTCTGTACTTCTACCGCCAGTCTGTTAACGAACTCTGCTTGAACTTGACCATTCTCTTGCCTGAACCCTTGTACCGCACCCCCAGCCAGTTGCCGACCCAGCCTGTACGATCACGCTCCAGCTGCACGAGGGCTCCAACAGACTCTCTACCACCACCAGTGACCCAGTTCAACCCTTGTGCTCTCCTGCACTCCTGAGCCTCCTGTCTGCTCTACCAGGGGTTCCCGAGTCAGGTTAGTAAGGGAGGTTGCCTACTGCATAAGTCAGACTTGCCTACCAGGTACGTGACATGCTCTTAGCAGGAAACTGCTCCTAGGCAGAGCCTTTGGCTATAATGATAGCATTGCCTGTTATTCTATGTTCTGTGCTTATTGCATACCTATTTACCATTTTGTTTGCATTGTCAATTTATCCTGCATTCATTTTGTAAACATCAAGTTGGATATGCTTGTCTAATCATTTGGCTGATACCTCTATATTACACATACAGTGACTTGAAAAAATATTCATACCGCTTGAAATTTTCCACATTTTGTCATGTTAAAACCAAAAATGTAAATGTATTTTATTGAGATTTTATGTGATAGACCAACACAAAGTGGCACATAATTGTGAAGTGGAAGGAAACTGATAAATGGTTTTCAATTTTTTTTTTACAAATAAATATCTGAAAGTGTGGCGTGCATTTGTATTCAGCCCCCGAGTCAATACTTTGTAGAAACACCTTTTGCTGCAATTACAGCAGCATGTCTTTTTGGGTCTCTTCCAGCTTTGCACATCTAGAGAGTGACATTTTTGCCCATTCTTCTTTTCAAAATAGCTCAAGCTCTGTGAGAATGGATGGAGAGCATCTATGAACAGCAATTTTTTAAGTCTTGCCACAGATTCTCAATTGGATTTTGGTCTGGACTTTGACTGGGCCATTCTAACATACGTATATGCTTTGAGCTAAACCATTCCATTGTAGCACTGGCTGTATGTTTAGGGTTGTTGTCCTACTGGAAGGTGAAGCTCCACCCTAGTCTCAAGTCTTTTGCAGAATCTAAGGCTGGGTTGACATGTATGCAAATTACCCGCATCCAATTTGCATGACAGGCGAGTGTGACCAGCTCTCAATGGAGTCGGTTCACACATGTCCAGGGCGGCCGAGGTCCACATTCAGAAAGGGCCCTGTGCATGTTTAGGTCCAATTCAGGTGGAAATTCAGGCAAAAATTTGGACCTAGATCGCACAAACTAGTGAACAGACACGCACCGGACCCCAGGCACAAACCCGCAGCGCACATATGTGAACCCGGCCTAAAAGGTTTTCTTCTAAGATTGCCCTGTATTTGGCTCCATCGATCCTCCCATGAACTCTGACCAGCTTCCCTGTCCCTGCTGAAGAAAAGCATCCCCACAACATGATGCTGCCTTGACCATGTTTCACGGTGGGAATGGTGTGTTCAGGGTGATGTGCAGTGTTAGTTTTCCGCCACACATAGTGTTTTGCTTTTAGACCAAAAAGTTCAGTTTTGAAGGGGCATGTCCAAGATGGCCACCTGAGCGGCTGCATATTCCGGAGCTCTGCTGGCTAAACTTGCTCTTATCCTTCTCCTGGGCGCCGTTACACCCTGCTATTGGTGAATCTTGTCCAAATGAGACGTTGTTCATCTGGAGTGACCACTGGAAGAGGAAGGAAGCTCCTCAGATCAAGGAGGTACAGATCCTGTACCATCCCGCCCATGTGGCGTCTCACACCATGTGGAGGGTCAGCAATGGTGTTGCAGAAGGAGCCACCGGAGTTGGATGCCTCCTCTCAGCTGGGCTTTGTTGCTGGCATAATGTCAGCGATTGCCACATGCCAGGGCACGCTCACTGCGAAGATTGAGGTGGTGCAGCTTGATATGGGTCTAATCAGGCAGGACACTGACAAGCTCCTGTCTCGAGTGTTGGAGTATCAGCGTGTAGGCCTAACTGAGGACACCCCCACTGAACACTCCTCTGCTCTCTACACCTTACAAACAAAACTCAAAGCCTTGGTATACAAGGCGGATGATGCGGAGTACCGCCACAAGAGAAACAATCTTTGTATTGTGGGGTTAGTAGAAGGAGTAGAAGGCACTAACCCTACAGTGTTTGTGGAAGACCTGCTACGCACCCTGTTGCTGAATGCCCAATTCTCTCCTTACTACACTGTTGAGAGAGTGCATCATATTCCGCCTAGGCCTGGGCCTATGGGGTCCCCCCCCACCTACTTCCATCCTGCGGCTTCTCAATTTTGGGGATCGAGATGAGGTGCTCTGCGCTGCCAGAGTTCAGGGAGAAGTGCGATACCAATATGGCAAACTGCTCATTTTCCCTGACTATTCTGTTGAATCGCAAAAACTCAGTAAATCCTTTGACCAAGTGACCGAGTGAAAGCGGCATTGCGGGCTCACAACATTCGGTACAGTGTCCTGTTTCCCACTCGTTTACGGGTCCAGGATGGGGAAACGGTCCGCTTCTTCACCTCCCTTCGTAAGGCTTTCTCTTGGATTGAAATCCTTCCACCTCATCGCTGATCAGAAGGGAAGTAAAGTGTTTTACCTCTTTATTATTGCCTTGGATGCCTGATCACTTTGTTCTAAGTTGTACCATTTTGCCTGTTAGCGGTACTCCCCATCCCTCAGCACCTTTGTGCCAGTTCTTTACCACTCAAGTTTTGTGCCCCTGCCCAGCAAGTGATAGCTTCTGAATATGAAACCTTTACACCCCCCCCCCCTCCTTGGATAGACTTTCTCTACCCCTGGTGGCTCAATGATCCAGTACTGGCCCTACTACCTACATCTGGCCCACCTATTGCCCAGGAGGACCACTACTACTATATGCATATTTATATGCTGTTGATTGTTTGCCAGCACCTCTATGGTACTAAAGGTGCTATTTAAGTGAGCTGACCCACCTGGCTCACGCCCCTCCACTTTTGCTTTAACTGACTGGTTGTCTGGTTGTTTGGGATTTCATGCTCTCCATGTTTGGGATGGGGACATGGGGAGGGTTGTTCTGCTACTAGGGTATTGGGGAGGTTTGGGAGCTGTGTTACCGCCATGTTTTGGTTTTTTACTTATTGGTTTGTTTGGTACTTTTTGTTCCTTTTCATGACCTGTGCCATAGTCTAATGACGTCTCTAATATGAAAAGTGATAATTTCTGCAATTTGCCTTATCTACCATCCGGATTGTTTTCCCTGACACTAGTGGTCTATGCCACTTCACTCCTAGTTTCCGGGGGCTAATCATGTCAGCCTACAAATGGGACAGCTCCAACCCTCTGACCCCACAGGACAACACCTTGCTCAAATAAAAGGAGGGATTCCCCATACCCCAGTGTTCCTTTTTTGTCCTTGCTGAAGAATGGATGGAGAAAGAATAATGAAGATCCCTACCTCTCCTGCCCGGTTCAGCCTCTCCAGGTGGAGGACTCCTGGCCAGCAGTAAATCCTATGTTGATCTGTGATTCCCAGGCAGATGTAAATGGTGCAATTGGCGGTCCATGGTGAGAGGCAGCATGGCTCCCCCCAACACTCCCCTTCCCGCACGCCCCTCCGGTTACCCGTAATGTCATTCTGCCTGATTTTATTACCTTTTTAATTGACTGTTATGCATCTTACTTCATCAGTGACTCTGTAAATATCCCCATATGGCAGCTGGGGTGCCTTTAAGTTCCACAGCAACTGGCAGTGGAATGGAGGCACCTGCCCAGCTGTATGTTGGCTATGGAGATGTGGGGCTGGCTATGCACTGTGCAGTTTTCTTGTTCAGCTTTCCTTTATGTTTACCGGAACCATGTAGTATAAACCTAAACACATTCAATTTATGGGAGGGTGGCTGCAGGTGTTGTGTAGAGTATGGCTAACCTCACTCTACTTTTGATTAAAAAATAAATAAATAAAAAAAAAAAGGTGTGCAGTGATATATTTAATTGCTATGGGTGATCTGTGTACATTGCAGAATATTATTGTGATCCTGCCTTTTGTTTCTGTCCTGAACAAGTTTTTTTTATCTTGTCCTGCTTTCTGGCATAGCTGAGTTTGTTTCAATAGGCACCTGGTGCTAATGTCAGAGCTCTGGTCTAGGAAGCTGCTGTGTCTGCCTCCCTTTAGCAGTGGTTAATCCTTTAGAAGATTATTGCCAAACAAGTTAATTCCTATTGCATTGAATTTGATTTGACCTGCTCTATTAGTCTGCAGGGCTATAATTTAAAGTAGATGGGTAACTTTTAATATATTAAGTTACCAGATGACTCTTGCCTAATATCCCTGTTGGTCAGGGAGGGATTTAATTTTTACTGAGTAAGACTGTGTGTGGTTACCTCCTTGTATTTCTTACTGCCAGTTTGCTGCAAAGCCATATGCTTATATTGCTAAGCCATGAGTGTTAACTCTTCCTGGTAGCCAGTTGTTGTAAAGAAGGTAAGGGGCACCGTTGAGGTAAGAGTTTTTCTTTCAGGTGTATGGTAAACAAACTATGGGCTTTTGCCCTCTGGTTTGGCAGGCTCTAGCACTGCCTTACATTGGGGAGGGTCAATTTCATCCAAATGTTTTTATTTAAAGAAGATCACATCACAGAACAGAGTAGTGGAACGTTTGAGTCACACAGGACCCCTTTGTCAGGCATGTGACTCAACTCCAATGATGTTAGACTTTGGGGTGCAACTTTACACTCTCACATCAAGAGTCGCATTGGGGTAGTGCAGGCACCTTTTCAAAGTCGCTGCTACTTTGGGTCGCATAGATTGGAACGGGTGTCATTGAAATGAATCAGCAGCTAACAGGTTGTCATTTTCATTAGGCATGTAGTCACTACACTCCAAAGGTGTGTTTCCCCTCACCCTGTGAGGGTTACCTATTCTGGCAATGTGCAGTCTCCAAGGCTTCCCAGGAAAACAATCCGCTTCAGACTCTTCTAAGAGAAGATACGGAGGAATGTATGAAATGTATGACTGCATGAATCCTGCTGGTTCAAGCAGCCAAGGACAAAGATGACCACGCCTAGCAGGTTGTCACATTCAGTAAACATGTGGTCAATACTCTCTAAAGGAGTTGTTTTTTTACTTACCCTCTGTGAAGGGACAGGATGCAGGAAATAGGTACATGTGTCCTACCGAGCCTGAATAAACTTTGGGCTCTCCATCCTGATCCGCTGGGATGGGGTCCCTGTGTTCAAATGCTAAATGCATTGTCTATCAGGGAGCCCTTCTGCTGGTCTCTGGGGAAGCATATGAGTGTAAATCACTCTCAATGGGGAAGCAGTGCAATATCATGGCTGGAATAGACATTTGCCTTCTTACTGAAATACTGAGCTTCCTTATGCATGAGGCACTTCTGCTTAATAGTAATTGAACAAGCCAAATGCTTTTGCCTGCCTTCTTTTTCTGCAGAAAAGCCAATGCCAACCCCAAATAAAGACCACCACTACCAAAGAAGGTAAGGGACAGTGCTCATCTGCTTCCCATGCCAACAGCTCTCTTCAGACTCTTCCAAAGAGGAAGATGCAGAGGAACATGACAGTATGAATCCTGCTTTGTTCAAGCAGTCAGTGATGAAGATGACCAGCACCAAAGGGTTGTGACATTTTATTAAGCACAAAGTCAAGACATTCTAAAGGTGTTGTTTCCAATCAACCTGTGCAGAGATTATCTATTCTGGCAACAACCAGTTTTCCTTCCAGAGCCAGTCAACTAGTCTCAGAGCCTTGCCAGGCTAATCAACCCTCCTCAAACTCTTCCAAAGAAGATGCAGGGAGCATGATTGTATGAATCCTGCTTTGTTCAGGCAGTTAGTGAATAAGGTAATGCTAGACATAATTGTCACAATTGATGAAGCATGTGGCCAAGACACTCTAAAAGAGCTGTTTGGACTCGCCTTGTGCAAGGGTTATCTATTCTGGCAAGGTCCAGTTTGCTTTCCAAAACCAGTAACTGGTCTCAAGAGCTTCTCAGGCCAACCAACCTTCCTCAGAGAAGAATGTGTGAAGGAGGGTGACTTATGTCCGCTTTTTATTTCCTACTTTCTAAGGCTGGTGAGATGCCTTAAGATAGAACGAAAGCATGGATGGAGGAGAAGAGATATTTTTTTTTTTCCTTTTGATGGGGGGGGGGA
>BLSH010166726.1:932953-950620 GCA_018402905.1 Glandirana rugosa | reverse complement strand
AAGTACAACAGAGGAATGACAAAAAATACACAAGGGATATCAATGACTATAAAGCAGACCAGGTCTTTAAATGGCAAGGCCAAATATTAAATGCAGATCCTATCTCCAACCAATCTACACCAGAGAAGACAGTCAGCTAAAATGATTATGGAACACCAGCCCATACCCCCATCCAAGATACCAACAAGAAGAGTACCAACCTAAACCCCTGAGAGAACAAACGGAATATAGAGGCCATCTATTAGGTAATGGCCACGATACATTCAACACACACTTGGCTACAAGAAAATGGCCACCGTTAAATTCACACGTCCACCATCTACAATAAAATGGCCACCAAACAGTATTACATAGAGGCATAGATAGGACTCTGAGAAAATGGCAGACGCCATTAATCACATAGACACTATATAAGGACACCTCTACACACCTCCCTCTATGAAGAAGTCACGTGGTGCAAGACGTAACATGTAGGGCATGAGCAAATGTGATCGGAAGTGACGTCAGTCAGGAAAAGAGCTCGTAGCTCATGGATTTGTGCCATTTTTACAGCTTTTAAAGTTTGTGAGTGTGAGTTTTAGCATCTCTTTTTAATTAAAGCATTTTAAAATGGTATTAAACTACGGGAGCATTTGCCTTTTTGTATATATACTGGGAGAACACGGAGAAACACCTGATACCAATACCGCAGGACCTGGGTGGCCAACACAGGGAGAGTAGGCCTGAAAAAGCGTACAAGGGACCCCCAGAGGCGGCTTGAGTATACCATATCATCTTTACAAATATACCTTTACGTGCTACAGATCTAGCACACTCCAGGCGAGAGGCTAGAGCACTTAAAGGTGACACAGGAAGGGGAAAAGTAACAGAGAAATTTGTTTTCATCATCTCACCGTAGCATTCACTATCGGTCGAGGGATATACCAAAAATTTTGATGAAGAACACTAAAGACTAAGATTAATTTATGTACTAAGATCTTTGGGACATTTATATATGTTTATTATCGTTTATGCACTATTATTGCTGCTGATTTGAACAGTTATATTTAGTATCTGTGTCCAGCCTTGAGACACATGTGATCACAGAGTGTGTTTATTTACTCTGACAAAAGTTAGCATTTTCCTAATTTGTGGTTATTACTTTGCACATAAGGATTGTTAGTGGTTATATATATATATATATATATATATATACATATATATATATATATATATATATACCTGTATATATATATATATATATTTTTATTTTTTTTTCAACTTGCACCGAAGGATACACAGCACATTTATTTATATCCTTAATTATTACTTATGCTTCAAAACTCTATGATAGCGCTACACTACTCTTTCACATATCTCCCAGAAGGGCTCAATGGGCTCTTTTTCTGTCAAGCTTCAATTAAATAGTCCTACTAAGAATAGTACTAAGAATGTAAGAGCTGACACATTGTTGCAACAATTTTCCTCCGATTCCAAGATGGAGTCGGTTCCTGCTCCTGTGATACCCCCTGATCGTATTCTGGCCACTGTACGTACTAGTCCCACTTCACCTTTTGGTGACAGAATTCTTGCCGCTCAGATCCATTCTCCTCCCGAGAAACCTAGTGACCGCTGCTTTGTCCCTAAGAATCTCCACGCTGCTTTGCTCCAGACAGACCTATCATTCTCCCAAGGCAGCTGGCCACCCAAGGAAGAATCATCTCATTTGGGCTCTTTCTCAACAATTCTGGTTGCCTAGTCTCCGTGCTGATGTAACCACCTTCATAGTCACTTGTCTATGTGTGCTCAGAGTAAGACACCACAACACCTGTCAGTGGGCCTCCTACAACCCATACCCAATGGAGAGAGGCATTGGACCCACCTGTCTATGGATTTTATCATGGAGTTACCCAACTCCCAGGGCAACGCAGTCATTCTTATGGTGGTTGACTGGTTCTCAAAAATGTCACATTGTATTCCACTAAAGAAGTTACCCACATCCAGCATCCATTTTGCTCGGGGGATCTTTTGGTTACATAGGCTACGCAAGGTTATCATCTCGGAAAGGGGTAGTCAGTTTGCCTCCAGGTTTTGGCAAGCCTTTTGTTCACAGTTAGGAATTTATCTTTCCTTCTCTGCGTATCACCCGCAGTCTAAAGGGGCCACAGAACCAGCCCGCTTCCTGATTGTGTACGTTTATGGTGAATTATGGTTTCCAACCATCCATGTTGCCTGACTCATTGGTTCCTCAAAAATTCCTTCATTGCACTTGGGTGCAGGTCCAAGAGTCCTTGCGATATTCCAGTGATAGGTACAGACTCCATGCTGACCGCAGATGCCTACCTGCACCGTCCTAACAGGTTGGGGAGAGGGTCTGGCTGTCATCTCGTAACCTCCGACTCCATGTTCCCTCACTGAAACTGGCACCATGGTTTATTGAGCCTTTCTGTATTCTCCGTAGGATCAACCCAGTGGCTTACGCATTAGACCTTCCTTCTAACATTCAAATGTTTTCCATGTCTCCTTATTAAAACCTTTGGTGTGCAACCGCTTTACCTCCTCAGTACCATGTCTTCACTCAGTGCAGGGTGAGAACCATGAGGAGTATGTGATACAATCGATTATTGACTCCTGTAGGTTCCATGGGCGCATACAGTACCTGGTTCATTGGAAAGGGTACGGTCCAGAGGAACGCTCTTGGGTCTCATCCTTGGATGTACATGCTCCTGTCCTCCTCTGTGCTTTCTGTAGACATTATCCCCTCAAACCTGGTGGCTCTCTGGGGGGGAGGGGTCGCTGAGGAGGGGTACTGTCAGGGCTGGGCTCTCAGCTCTCTTCTCAGTGCTCAGGTTGGTCAGCTTTTGACTCCCTGCTGTGTTCCTTTTGAAGACTTGCCCAGCTGACGGCCACCTGGCTCCTGATCTAGTCTGCTAAATAATGTGAGCACCTCAAGAATGTTATAATAAATTTGTTTGGTGGTTTGGTTATTGTACCATTGGAAGTCTTCTTTTTTTAATCTCCTATTCACGTGGTGTATTATTCCTGTGTGGAACACCTGCCCTGGAGTTAATGGAACTAGCCTAAATTGTCAACTATGAGAATGGAAGGCATTTGGATTTGGTGAGTTTTCCATCTGAAGGGGAGAGGGATCACAGAGGTGTTGTGTGGAGGTTTATAGAAAGGAGAACTGCACTGACTTGATGTTAAGGAGCAGCGACACTAACTGACACATTGGGTGTATTTTTTATTTGAAAGTTTATATGGACAATTTCATTTTGATTTTTCATATGGACTTTTTTCACATGGACTTTTTTGAGACACGTATAATCTTGATTCATTGTTGTATTTTATTTTATATATTTTTTTGGGTAAATTTCTCACAGTGCTACTTTTAACGTGAATTATAGACACTTTATATATATGATTTTTGTAAAGTTTACTAGCACATGGTGGCAGCAGTGATAATAATTGGGAGATTGATACATATAATTGGTTTATATTTTGCTTCACAGCACAGGGTTCATTTATTTCATAAGTGAAAGTCTAAGAAGAGATAAATTCCCCGTTACTCCCACTATGTACTAGCACAAGTGCGCATGCCCAGACAATAAAAATAGTCACAATCCTGCCCACATTCAGTTTTACCCGCGCGCTATAGTAAATTATGAAATTTATGAATGCCATAAATGCGTTTGCGACCGTGAAATTGTGCAAACTAGCATATTAGCTAATATTTATATATAAATGCAAGTTTCAACCATTGATTCTCATTGTACAATTGTTCCTTCCACAAAAAACATACATTTTAATTTGGAGATGAACTCTTTAATTCCTAAAATAAATTGGCCTTGCGGGGTTTGTAGTTTGCTTCTTAATTTTTTTAAACAATGCTAGTAATGTTTAATGTGTTCATGTTTTTCTCTATGTAGCGATAGATAGATAAATGATAAATGGTTTTCAAAATGTCAATACTTTGTACAACCACCTTTGGCTGCAATTACAGCTGCAAGTCTTTTTGGGGTTATCTCTACCAGATTTGCACATCTAGAGAGTGACATTTTTGCTCATTCTTCTTTGCAAAATAGCTCAAGCTCTGTCAGATTGGATGGGGAGCATCTGTGAAAAGCAATTCTCAAGTCGTGCCACAGATTCTCAATTGGATTTAGGTCTGGACTTTGACTGGGCCATTCTAACACATACAGTGGGTACCGAAAGTATTCAGACCCCCTTAAATTCTTCACTCTTTGTTATATTGCAGCCATTTGCTAAAAATCATTTTAGCAAAGTTCATCAAGTTCATTTTTTCCCTCATTATTGTACATACAGCACCCATATTGACAGAAAAACAGAGAATTGTTGACATTTTTGCAGATTTATTAAAAAAGAAAAACTGAAATATCACATGGTCCTTAGTATTCAGACCCTTTGCTCAGTATTTAGTAGAAGCACCCTTTTGATCTAATACAGCCATGAGTCTTTTTGGGAAAGATGCAGCAAGTTTTTCATACCTGGATCTGGGGATCCTCTGCCATTCCTCCTTGCAGGTACTCTCCAGTCCTGTCAGGTTGGATGGTGAACTTTGGTGGACAGCCATTTTTAGGTCTCTCCAGAGATGCTCAATTGGGTTTAAGTCAGGGCTCTGGCTGGGCCATTCAAGAACAGTCACAGAGTTGTTGTGAAGCCACTCCTTTGTTATTTTAGCTGTGTGCTTAGGGTCATTGTCTTGTTGGAAGGTAAACCTTCGGTCCAGTCTGAGGTCCTGAGCACTCTGGAGAAGGTTTTCATCCAGGATATCCCTGTACTTGGCTGCATTCATCTTTCCCTCAATTGGAACCAGTCATCCTGTCCCTGCAGCTGAAAAACACCCCCACAGCATGATGCTGCCACCACCATGCTTCACTGTTGGGACTGTATTGGACAGGTGATGAGGAGTGCCTGGTTTTCTCCACACATACCGCTTAGAATTAAGGCCAAAAAGTTCTATCTTGGTCTCATCAGACCAGAGAATCTTATTTCTCACCATCTTGGAGTCCTTCAGGTGTTTTTTAGTAAACTCCATGCAGGCTTTCATGTGTCTTGCACTGAGGAGAGGCTTCTTCGGGCAACTCTGCCATAAAGCCCCGACTGATGGAGGGCTGCAGTGATAGTTGACTTTCTACAACTTTCTCCCATCTCCCGACTGCATCTCTGGAGCTCAGCCACAGTGATCTTTGGGTTCTCCTTTACCTCTCTCACCAAGGCTCTTCTCCCCTGATAGCTCAGTTTGGCTGGACGGCCAGCTCTAGGAAGGGTTCTGGTTGTCCCAAATGTCTACGATTTAAGGATTATAGAGGCCACTGTGCTCTTAGGAACCTTAAGTGCAGCAGAAATTTTTTTGTAACCTTGGCCAGATCTGTGCCTTGCCACAATTCTGTCTCTGAGCTCTTCAGGCAGTTCCTTTGACCTCGTGATTCTCATTTGCTCTGACATGCACTGTGAGCTGTAAGGTCTTATATAGACAGGTGTGTGGCTTTCCTAATCAAGTCCAATGAGTATAATCAAACACAGCTGGACTCAAATTAAGGTGTAGAACCATCTCAAGGATGATCAGAAGAAATGGACAGCACCTGAGTTAAATACATGAGTGTCACAGCAAAGGGTCTGAATACTTAGGACCATGTGATAGTTCAGTTTTTCTTTTTTAATAAATCTGCAAAAATGTCAACAATGCTGTGTTTTTCTGTCAATATGGGGTGCTGTGTGTACATTAATGAGGAAAATTAATGAACTTAAATGATTTTAGCAAATGGCTGCAATATAACAAAGAGTGAAAAATTTAAGGGGGTCTGAATACTTTCCGTACCCACTGTAAATATGCTTTGATCTAAACCATTCCATTGTAGCTCTGACTGTATGTTTAGGGTCGTTCCTCCCCAGGCTCAAGTATTTTGCAGACTCCAACAGGTTTTCTTCTAAGATTGCCCTGTATTTGGCTCCATCCATCCTCCCATAAGCTCTGACCAGCTTCCCTGCTGAAGAAAAGCATCTCCACAACATGATGCTGCCACTTCCATGTTTCACAGTTGGGATGTTGTGTTCATGGTGATGTACAGTGTTAGTTTTCCGCCACACATTGCGTTTTGCTTTTAGACAAAAAAGTTAAATTTTAGTCTCATCTAAACAGAGCACCTTCTTCCACATGTTTGCTGTGTCCCCCACATGGCTTCTCGCAAACTGCAAATGGGACTTAATTATGGCTTTCTTTCAACGACTTTCTTCTTACCACTCTTTCATAAAGGCCAGATTTGTGAAGTGCACAACTAATAGTTGTCCCGTGGACAGATTCTCCCACTTGAGCTGTGGATCTCTGCAGCTCCTCCAGGGTTACCATGTCTGCTTCTCTGATTAATGCTCTCCTTGCCTGTCAGTTTAGGTGGACGGCCATGTCTTGGTAGGTTTGCAGTTGTGCCATACTCTTTCCATCTTCGGATGATGGATTGAACAGTGCTCTGTGAGATGTTCAAATCTTGGGATTTTTTTTATACTCTAACCCTACTTTAAACTTCTCCACAACTTTATCCCTGATCTCTCTCTGGTGTGTTTCTTGGCCTTCATGATGGTGTTTGTTCACTAAGAGTCTCTAACAAACCTCTAAGGGCTTCACGGGACAGCTGTCTTTATACTGAGATTAAATTACACACAGGTGGACTCTTTACTAACTAGGTGACTTCGGAAGGCAATCAGTTCCACTAGATCTTTGTTAGGGGTATCAGAGTAAAGGGGGCTGAATATAAATGCACGCCACACTTTTCACATATTTATTTGTAAAAAATGTTGAAAATCATTTATCATTTACTTTTCACTTCACAATTATGTGCCACTTTGTGTTGGTCTATCACATAAAATCCCAATAAAATACATTTACGTTTTTGGTTGTAACATGACAAAATGTGGAAAATTTCAAGGGGTTTGAATGCTTTTTCAAGGCACTGTATATTTGTGTATATACTGCCATTTGCATTGTGTATACCCAGAGACTTTGCCATTTAGGATATACCTCTTGTTACACTGAGCATGCTCAGCCACTTTGCCATTTGTGATATATCTCTTGTTACACTGAGCATGCTCAGAGATTTGACATCTGATAAGTAAATAGTAGATCATGTACTTGGTGCTCTCCATCTCACGTAAATCTAAACCAAAACTCCCACAGCTGTCTTCACAAACCATACACAATACTATTGCTGATGCAAATTCAAAATGAGTAAGAATTTTGTGTGTTGTTTAGGATTTCCAAATGATCAGAATTTTCACCATGATGTAATATGTGTACCAACATCATAAATCCAAATCAAAATGTCATTACCAAAATTCAGAGGGTAACACCACTATTCTACACTCATACACAATAAAAAACAAATATCGCTGAATAAATTAAGAAACATACTGTAACTCCTGGCTGATGTAATTCCACCACCTATAACTAAATGCCTAGCGAAATGTAGTATTTAGGTGTAGGAGGGTTCCATCACCATTGCAAATCTTGCCATCATTTTTCCAATTTTTCCATAGTGAATGACAAGAAGCAGCCTTGTGAATTCCACACCTGCACCAATTGCATCCTCTTACCAAGCGAAAAGCCCCAAAATTAGAGATACTCCTATAGCAGCATTCTGACAGTGATCAGCCATACCCAGCCTTGCAACCTGGCATATCACAGAAACAAGTTGTTCAATGGCACTCAGGACTTCCAGGGTACATGTGCATTTTTGCACCCCAGGGACCTAGGGCTGTTTAACACCACAGAGATGGAGGTTCCGTGCATGTGGCAGCACAGTGGCTAACTGGTTAGCACTTCTGCCTAGCAGCCCTGAGGTCATTGGTTTGAACCCCAAATATGCCATTACCTGGTTAGAGGTTTGTATGTTCATCCTCTGTTGTGGTGATATCGTTTCTTTTTCACAAGTTATTACATTTCTGATGTGTTTCACATAATGGAAACAAAAGAAATTACATTATAAAATAAAGTGAGTGTGGGCTTGCAACAAATCTATAACTGTGTGTTTTGGGTCTGATATAGATGTATATGTATGGTGTGATCCTGCACCCATATTTTATTGTTGGATGCTAATGATGAATGTGCTTTGTCAACAATTTGTGTGAAGCAGCCCTCACAAAGTTGACATTTCCTGTTTTGGACCCTCCACATGCCCAACAACGTACAACTTGAATTGTATGATTTTTGGTCACTGATCATGGCCAGAACCTTGGACATTTGATCTTTTCTGTTTACCCTGCACAGATACATATGCTGATGTATTCTTTCATTTGGCAAGAGTGTATGTTCCTGATCAACAGGTGTGAGCACTTGAGGCATACATGAAGAGACAGAATCAATTACACTGGTGGTTGTGTCCTTTACTGGGTGGGTGTAGGTGTGCTATTAATCCTACCTATGTTGTATAAAGGCCTGCAGTTATGGCGGTTGCTTTGCCTGAGAAGAGGCCACAATCTTTGCTCGCAGTGCTTGTACTTGTTATAATGTTTTTGTTTTTTCTTGCTTTTTTTGGGGGTAGAGACAGTGTGCATAATGACCGACCTACACCCCACTAAAGCTGTGGTTTGATGATTGCTATGTCTGTTTGCTGGAATAGTTTTGCAATTTGGCCCTCAAAAGTGTATTTTTGTGAGCACGGTTTCCAAATCGTGTGTCTTTGTCCAGTCTGACCATGTGTTTATTGTTTGTGAGCCTCAGCGGACCCATATCTTGTTCTAGCTACTTATAAATCTCACATGTTAGACTTACAACTCCTAATGTTAATCTAGTTAACGTAATGGTTTATATGAAAATTAAACTTCCTGCTAACCCTAACCGGGGGGGGGGGGGGGTAGTTATTGCACTGCCTTTTATTTTGTCAAATTTTATTTCTTGTCTGTTTTTGTTTAATCCTGCACTGACCTCCAGCATCTATGGTTCGGCCGTACCAGGTCCTCAAAGTGACCAGTCATTGACCGGCAATTGTCGGGTGAATCTCGGCCTTAACATTGGAGTCTATGGGAGGGGGGCACCCAGTTTGGGGACACCGTTCTCTCAAAACATAGGCGATAAAAATACCAATCTTGGGTGAATTTCGGAATTAACATTGGAGTCTATGGGAAGGGGGCACCCGGTTTGGGGACACCGTTCTCATGAACCATAGGCAATAAAAATACCAAACTTGGGTCACATGGAGAGGGTCCCCTGGACCACAGCTGGACCATGTTTCGGACCTCCAGCACCTATGGTTCGGTGCAAGGTCTTATTACAAGCATCGGGTGAGGCTGTGCTGCCTGTGCACTGTTTTTTTTAACCTCTTGGATCCCACACTAGAATGCATTGCACACTTCACTTGAATGGGTCATGCTTGGCAGCCTACAACTGGTAAGTGTGACAGGGTGTATAATTCCTACTGTGGCTGCAACATGTCTACACCCCTGGCCAGAGGGCGGATGTAGTGGGATGGCCAGTGGGCGGGCCCTGGGGAATATTGGTGGTCAGACAGGGGGCCCAGGTCTAAAGTTGTGTAAGGGGCCCCAAAATTTCTGATGGCTGCCCTGCCTATATCGCTGCAGACGATAATAATAATCCTCACGATCGTGCTGTGTATGGACAGCATTCTTGATTGTGGACACGGAACGGATCAGGGCTAACACTGACAGACCTTGCAAGACTACTGAGTTATCTAGTCAGGACTCTGAATTCAAAGACAGGAGATTGATAAAATCCACATAATAGTGCTATGCATGTGTAGCGTTACGGTTTGTGGACATGGAACAAATCGGAACAAAACGGGACAAAAACTGGCAGACCTTGTAACACTGCTAGTTTGTCTGATTAGGCGTCTGAGCTCTGAGGTAGGAGATTAATAAGATCTGCATAAACGTGTCAGGTATGCACAACATTACCGCTCACAGACACGAACCAGATCAAAACTAACATTAATAAACCCTACAAAACTGTTATATTATTACATAGAGAATCTAGATTCTAAAACTAAAAATTGGGTCTAATAATGTTGAATGTAAAGTCAACTAAATATGAACTGAAAGATGTAGAGATGTCTAGTTATCTTAAACAAAACCCCAAGCTCCAGAACAAAAAACACCGAGCTCAAAGGCAGATGATTGATGTAACCCACAATCGTGCTGTGTATGTAAAACGTTGCTGATTGTGGACACGAAATATTAGATCTAATAGGGAAGAGTATGAAGCAAGAGATGCCGAGGATGCAAAAGATACAAAATGTCTAGCCATAAGATAGTTAAAACAAAATACAACAAAACAAAAAGAAATAAGGTACACTAGGTATATTTGTCTGCAGCAGTGTAGAAAATGTATGCACATGTATAAGGATGTGTATATGCATAAGACCCTCTGGACCAAATTTTTCTTGATGGTATTAATCTGGACAACTATTTATTTATTTTGATGTTATGGAGTGTAACTTTTGAATAGTACATGATATAGGGACATGAATATATATGGCTATATCTATGGTTCACATATCTCAATAACTAGTATACTAAAGTTGCTATAAATAGTACATAGTTCCATCACTCATAGAAATATGTAATGTCCCATTCATGGTTAAGTCCGAGGGGCTTCCTAGTATTACACCTAAATATCCAAAATGCCTCTCTTTTGCATAGTATTCTAAACTTGTCCCCACCTCTTTTAGGAGTTGCTATTTTTTCTATACCCTATATGTAGAGGCTAGAAACATCTTTCCCATGACATTCGTTCCAATGTCGGGCGACATTGGTGCCATGATCCTTGTGAATGTCATATAAATGGTTGTTCAAGCGATCTCTCAATCACTGTGTTGTACAACCAACGTATTGGGTAGAACAGAGATCACATGTAAAATTATATACAACAAATCTCGTGTTACAGTTAATAAATGATTTATTTCTGTGATCTCTGTTAGTGGTAGTAGAATGAACAAAATAGCGGCCCATGCTGTAGTGTGAAAGTGGCCTAAATACACAGACATTTCTTTTTCTTAAATTCATCTTGCATAGATCTGTTCATTCAGAGAGTGCAGGAAATGAGAGATCAGATACCATCCTATGTGGATAGAGCTGTAGTATTGAAAACAAGAGAAGCGTGTCCTGGGTTCTGTAAAGCTCAGCATACACTGTACAATCTCCTTTAGATCTGCCATCAATTAAATAGTACAAGGGCCTGCCTGATTGGATACAGAGTGATTGGATAGCTGGTGTGTCCTCCCATTATATAGTTTTGGTAAATCTAAAGGAGATTGTACAGAGCTTGTACAATCAGATTGTTTAGGGTATAGCCACTTTTAGCCACCTAAAATGAACTAGTTGCTAACTACTCGTAATCCTTGTTTGCTTTGCAACAACATTTTCAAAATACAAATCCACTTCAATAACATTTAGAAAGTTTGGAGTAGCTCTTAGTTGTGTTCATGGAATTCCACGTAGCTTTGTGGAGTGAAGTTGTGCTGCCTGCCACAAGTGGGTGTAACAACACAAATTCAATCCGAATAAAAAATCAGCATGGGATCCCCCCGCAATCCAAACAGGGCCCATAGGTCTCTGTTATATGATAAATCATTTTTAACGTCTAAATATAATTTTATTAGAATGTTGACTTCTAGTTATATAGGTTTATTCTTTCATCATGGTACTACTATATATTCTAGGCAAAAGTCTAATCAACACAGTGGCTTAGTGGTTAGCACTCTGGGCTAGCAACAGTTACGTCATGGGTTCAAATCCCAACCATGTTACCACCTCCCTAAAGTTTCAATGGCGAATGGATATGTGTGTAGACAAAAATATATTTGCCATCAGCGAGATACATTTAAATCCTCCAGTGTAAATATACAACGTAGGGTTTATAAACAGCTCACTGATTACACTCACGTGTTCGCCAAAGGACATATGCGTTTGCAAACTCAATGGAGGTTCAAGCATGGGTGGGATTTGAACACATGACCTAACTGTTGCTGGCTAGGGGCGCAGGCCACTAAGCCACTATGCTGAGTACAAATATATCTGGAATATACCATGATTAAAGAATTCACATATATAACTAGAACTCAATATCCTCATAAAATACAAATTCATCATTCCAAAATATTTGGCAGATAATAGAGATGTAGCTGTAAATGTTCAAGAAATATAACATTAACCACTTCAGTCCCGGAAGGATTTCCCACATTAGGACCAGAGCACTGTTTGTGATTCAGCACTGCATCGCTTTAACTGACAATTGGGCGGTCGTGTGATGCTGTACCCAAACAAAATCAGCATCCTTTTTTCCCACAAATAGAGCTTTATTTGGTGGTATTTGATCACCCCTGTGTCACTTCTGATCACCACTCTAAACAAAAAAATAGCTACAATTTTGAAAAAAAACAAACATATTTTTTACTTTTTGCTATACAAGATGTCCAAAAAATATATAACAAAACAAATGTATTCATCAGTTTTGGCTGATATATATACTTCTACATATTTGTGGTAAAAGAAAAATCCCAATCGGTGTTTCTTGATTGGTTTGCACAAAAGTTGCCGTGTTTACAAACCATGATAATTAATTTATGGTGTTTTTACAATTTTTTTTTTTTTACTAGTAATGGTGGCGATCTGCGATTTTTATCGGGACTGCAGTATTGCGACAGACATGTTGGACACTTTTGACACTGTTTTGGGACCAATGACATTTTTACAGCGATAAGAAGCTAAAAAAAAAACACCTGCAGGGGGCAATATAGGGGTTAACTGTGTTCCCCGTGTGTGTTCTAACCGTATGGGGGTTGGGCTGCCAGGGGCATCACAGATCTAACTGATCCCGATTACAGGGATCAGTAGATCTGTCATGTCCCCCTCACAGAGTGGGGAACCACCGAGTTTATATCGGCGGTTCCCAGTTCTGGCTCTCTCACAAGCGAGTTGCCAGCGGACATCTAGTCCGCCCAACCTGCTGCCCCGCTCATGGAGCGGGTGGTGAGCACGCCCACTACTCGCGCATACACGGATCGCTGTTTATAAATGCTGATTTGTGGGAACATACCACTCTGCCGTATATGTTCTATACGCGGTCAGCAAGTGGTTAAAGAACAGCATTCATTAAGAAATGCATTAATTTGCAGAACAGGAAAAAAAAATAAACCAGGAAAGATGATTGATATTATAAATATCAGCAAAAGATGTAGAGCACATCCCATATAAGAATGGTTTATTCGCATACATGTACACACATGATCATGGCTAGAAACTGCAGTGCAATTCCATATAGGAAACCCCTTTGCTATTGCCACTTGTGGAACCGCGACTATGCCGATGTCACATTTACTAATGCAGGTTTGCCTAAATGTGCGTGCTTTTCCGTTCTGTTCGCCTAGTTGAGGTCTGAATTATTCAATTGGGAGTAATTAGATGTAGGGCGACCATTGCTTCTCCTTTTTTTCTTAGTAAATTAACCCAAGGGTTTCTTCAATTCCCGCTGATGTTAAAGAGCTATTTCAGGCAGCAAATCAAAGCATTCAAATAGCTGATAATGTGGTACAACAAACAAAGCAGTTGTAAGTAAACACATTGCTCCAGAGAGGGCCAATAGGGGGGCATTAAAGCTGGGCATAGACAGATCAAAATTCGGCCAGTCCAGCAGGGATCATGAAATTTGTGTGTGGTCCTCTCGATAGATCAACATTGTCATACGGGCTTGTTTGAAACATGGCTACAGCTCCTGATCAGCAGCATCAGAATACAGTTTCCCCATAGAGGAGGTTTCCTTCATCTACCACACTTGTGTAGATAGAGGAATCCACTAGCTAAAGGGAAAAAAAAATAACTGTCCATGCCTAGGTTAACCACATCACCCCCGGAAGGATTTCCCACTGTAGGACCAGAGCACTTTTTGCGATTCGACACTGCGTCGCTTTAACTGACAATTGCGCGGTTGTGCGATGTTGTACCCAAACAAAATTTGCATCCTTTTTTTCCCACAAATAGAGCTTTCTTTTGGTGGTATTTGTTCACCTCTGCGTTATTTCTGATCACCGCTATAAACAAAAAAGAGCCACAATTTTGCAAAAAAACAAAAACAATATTTCTTACTTTTTGCTAAAATATAAATCCAAAAAAATATAAAAAAACAAATTTATTCATCAGTTTTGGCCAATTTATATTCTTCCTCATATTTTTGGTAAAAAAAAATCGCAATCGGCATTTATTGATTGGTTTGGGCAAAAGTTGCTGTGTTTACAAACCATGAGAATTCATTTCTGGCGTTTTTACTTTTTTTTTTTCTACTAGTAATGGCAGCGATCTGCGATTTTTATCGGGACTGTCATATGGCAGCAGACATGTCAGACATTTTCGACACTTTTTTGGGACCAATGACATTTATACAGCGATCAGAAATGTATATATCCGCTGATTACTGTATAAATGTCATTGGCAGTGAAGGTGTTAACTTGCAGGGGGAGATCTAGGGGTTAACTGTGTTCCCTAGGCGTGTTCTAACTGCGAGGGGGCTGGGCTACCATGGGCATAAGAGATCTAACTGATCCCAGTGAAAGGGATCAGTAGATCTCTTACATGCCCACTGACAGAGCAGGGAACCGCCGTGTTTACATCGGCGGTTCCCCGTTCTTTCCCTCTGGCAGGTCATCTTGGCTCGGCGGCAGACATCAGGTCCGCCCGAGCTGCAAGCACACTCCTGCAGAGTGCGGCGGGCACTAAGTGCGCACACGCGGATCCCCGCTTATATATGGCGATTCGCGAGACAGCGCCATCATTGCCACAGTAAATATGCGGTAGCCGGTCGGGAACTGGTAGAGTGTGTACTTATTGAAGCCTGTGCTGTCATTTATTCTCTGCTTTTCAAATGACATGGCATGCTTAAATCTGATTGGTGGCAGTTAGAAGCTTCTTAGTAATGCTGCTGAACCACTGAGAAAGTAGGCTGTGCCCCCTGCATACATCTCAGGGTTTTATTTTTAAATTTGAATTATCACCATGATTATATTTGCTAGTAATGAAACCTTCTGTTCTATTCTAAATGATCTGTTCATTATTGGTTTTCTTAGCGTGATCCTTGGAAATGAGGATTAGTCCATTTGTTAATGATACATTATGGCAGTATTTTTCAGCCAGGGTGCCCAGGCACACTGGGATGCCTTGCGGTTTCTTTAGGGTTGCCTTGGCAAAAAGCCTAAAAATCTCTTCAAAAATCATATACAAGCTTGCCTTTTAGTTACACAAAGCCACAGGCTTTCATTGTGCACCAGTACGACCTTCTAGCCGCTAGCATCCTAACAACCAATGACATCATTTCGCACTTTCGCCTAGCAGCAAAAGGGTCACTGGTTCGAATCCCAACCACGACACTACCTGCCTGGAGTTTGCATGTTCTCCCTGTGCCTGCGTGGGTTTTCTCCGGGTACTCCGGTTTCCTCCCACACTCCAAAGACATGCTGGTAGGTTAATTAGATCCTGTCTAAATTGGCCCTAGTATGTATGAATGTGAGTTAGGGTCCTTAGATTGTAAGCTCCTTGAGGGTAGGGACTGATGTGAATGTACAATGTATATGTAAAGCGCTGCGTAAACTGACGGTGCTATATAAGTACCTGAAATAAATAAACAAATCATCAGTTGATAAGGAGGATGTCTGTTGTCTGCACAACATCCTTATTTGGTTCTTCCCTGCCCCTCTCTGTCAGCGCTGGGGTCACATTAGCTAAGTGATGGAGAAAAATTGAGGAAGAAGAAAAACACTGGAATACTAGTAAGTACCAGTCTGCAAAATTGTATTTGATTTGGAAGAATAAATCACCTCTAACGTTGGGTGTCCTATATGTGTGGATGTTGATGCATTATGTAAAATTTTAGGCCCCTTTCACACTTGTGCGACTTGTCCTGCGACTTGGGACTGCAAAGTCGCATGACATGTCGTACTCCATGATTTCCAATGAGTACCATTCATATCTGTGCGACTTCAAAGTAGTCCCTACACTACTTTGGCCTGACTTTGATGTGACTTGAGGTCCATAGACCTCAAGATTACACAGGCATTGCTTCAAGTGCAGCAAAGTCGCGACAAAATTTCACGACTTTCAGGTCGCACAAGTATAAAAGGGGCCTAAGAATAGCTTTATACATTTTATAATACGGTGCCTCGAGGCTTTCTATAATTTTAAAGGGTGCCTTGAGATTTCCATGATTTTAAAGGGTGCCTTGCGAATTCCGTAATTTTAAAGAGTGCCTTGACTGACAAAAGGTTGAGGAACACTGTATTATGGTGACCATTCAGGTCTAGAAATTTGCAAGTACACATCTTTAATTTGTTTGCTACACAATGACCACTTGCAATATTCAGCAGCAACAATACATTTTATTTATTGTATCTCATTTAAAATTATTAGGAATTTACATTTCTATTCCAAAAATGTTTATTCTCAATATTATAAGTAAAAGTGATACACACAAAACCTGAACCATCACATTTTCTTTGTCCTCAAATAGGAACTGTACTATAAAAGTGTTATGAAGGGTCCCATGTTAAAAAACAAAAAATATTGTCATTTAATCCAAGATAATGCAGCATTTAATAATGAGAACGAGATCAACAATGATTTCTAAGACCATGTTATTGTTAGTATGGAAGCTAAGAAAATAAATTACATTAATTTTCTTTTATGTTTTGGTGCTTCCTTTACAGGTTATTCAATTGTGCATGTCAGAGTGATTTTTTTATCTGAGCTAGAGAGTATATAAAGTTACAGTATATTCTCGGATCCAGATCCTTTTAACCTTCGGGCATGTCTACCAAATGTGATATTTGGAACCCTCTTGCCTACATCCCCTGGAGGTTCCCAGGACATAAGATGATATTCTTGTGGCTAGCATGTACCATCTTAAGAGCACTTTATAGATATCTTCAACAATTT
The DNA here is from genome assembly GCA_018402905.1 of Glandirana rugosa. Lineage (NCBI taxonomy): Eukaryota > Metazoa > Chordata > Amphibia > Anura > Ranidae > Glandirana > Glandirana rugosa. Next base: position 933,697 of record BLSH010166726.1, on the reverse strand, counting down.
AAGTGTTTATGTATGATTTGAAAGCATTAAGAGCCAGCTTATTCCATTCATGGAAGTCTAGATCTTCTTCCAAATCTCATTCCCACCATATAAGGTCATTTCTGTGATTTTGTTTCAATCTCTTTTTATTGATTTTCAAATTCACATAACAACAAAATGAAATTCCACACTACATCACAAACGTGTAAACATACAAAGGGAGGGAGAGGAGAAAAAAAAAAGGGGGGGGGTGGGTAAAAGGAAAAATATATCCCTCCCTTTCCTCCCTCTACTCCCCACCTCCCCACCGCCGTCTCCCGACTCGTGGATGGTTGGTTATTTATCGCATATACTAGCATCACGGACAGGTCCAATTTGATGTCGGGTCAATTATATCCCCATGAATGTTGACCAAATCTTCCACACTCCTTTAAATTTCTCCATAGTGTTATTATTTTCCGCTACCAGCTCTTGGATCCATGACCTTCTGAAGGTCCTGGAAAAGTAAGAGTCTTACCTATCTCTTGGATTTACCATAATACGCATACCTTCTCGACCATCGCCTTTTATTATTGTGATACCTCTTTAAATTTCCTCACACCTTCTAAACCAGTTGTAAGTACCCCTATATTAACTGGGCTGTAGTTTAACCTGGACAGGCACTACGATCATATACGCTATTTATTGGTTGGTAGGTGCTCAGCCCTCTGCCGCCACCCCTCCACCCCTCATCTCCCTCCTTTCCCTCCCTATATAAAAAGGAAA
>BLSH010166726.1:918967-931665 GCA_018402905.1 Glandirana rugosa | reverse complement strand
AAATATAAGAATTTAGGTAGGATGTTCATTTTAATGGTATTAATTCTGCCAAACCAAGATAATGAAAGTTTGGCCCATGATGAGAGCTCAGTTTGGGTTCGTGTCAGGAGGGATAGGAAGTTTAACTCATAAATGTGTGTTAGATCTGTAGAGATCATCACATTTCTGTGATTTTGAGTTAAGTATAACATATTTCTAAAATATGACATCATGGTTACTAAATCTGCCTGATGTTCTAAAGTGTGTAAGAAATGCAATATTTGACTGTATTAATAGTTCTCTGTAATAAGAAATTGAAATTTCTCTTGTAAAACTTGTCTCAATAAGATGCCTGGGTTTTTACAAAAATCAGGTATTCTCATAAATCCCTTATTAGTCCACCATAAGATTTTTTGGGGATGAAGCATCATAAGAATATAATCTACAAAAAGGGAGTTTTCACGTTCCTGCCCCCCATATATAATGCCTCTGATATCCTTGTTTTCTCAATTTTTTTAGGTTTCCAATATTTTTATTGAAAATATTAATTACAGAAAATAGACATATTGTCAACAACATCAACAGAATCTCAGGTTATCACCTGCACAACATTGCTGATTGAGCTCTTTTGCTACCATTAGTAAGGAATTGTCACTTCATTGCAATCATTACAAGACAAATAGTTTCTACTTAAGCCGCCCACTTGAATCCCCTGTGTCCGCCCCCCTGATAATTTTTTCCTGGAGTCAGGACAGCCATACGCTAGCTTTAGCCAATTGCATTCCATATACAAAATTATAAAGAGCAAAGGTCCAGAAGAAGCCTTAGCAAAACTCCTCGACCTTTGACCTTTTGCAATTTTGACCCTTTATACATGCAATAATTCGGTACTATATATCTTCTTTATATAGATGGTATTGATGAATGCTTTGTTAGATTGTTCCGGTACTTAGGATTGTCCTCTATAGGACACCTGTTTTTAAGGACTTTGTAATAAAATATGATTTTATACAACAACCTTCTTATTAGTTTCATGTTTTGCCCGTAAAGTCCTCCCACGCATAGAGGTTTCTCTATATTTTTCTTCCATGACATATTAGGATGGTGACACGCTCTTGAAAGCCCCTTTTTTATGCTTGATATAGACTCTAATTTTTAATAAGGCAAATACATACAAAACTTCCCCTTACTGTCATTGGAAAAATATTACTTATTAGAATTTTATTATTGATTTTGTTACAGAGAGCAGTTTGTCTTGCAACATGACCCTACTAGGTATGAGCAGTTGTGAGTTTGAAGTTGAGAGTTTTCATTTCCCTGCCATTTTGGTGAACATCGGGATGTTTCAATGTAAATTTACCATTTTGGCAAAATTCATTAAATTTGCAATGGGCTTTAATAAAATCTGGTCACCAATGAAAAAAATGCAAAAAAAGCCCTCTGCTATTCTGGAAGTGTCTAAAAACTCTCTGTGCTGGTCAAACTCCTCCACCCCGTGCCTCCCTATAGCCTTCAACCTTCAGTGGGGAAGACCTAAAAGGAATACAAGGCAGCTGAGGCTCTGCTGACATCACATTCATGATAGCAGCACCTAGCTGAAGTCTGTTTTTTTTTTATCTACACAAGGGAAGCTTTTACAGGTAAATAACATACACACTAATAGAAACTGCCATCTCCTCTCTCTCTCTCTCCTCCCCCCCCCCTCCTTTTTAGCTGCTACTTCCCCTACTATGCAACGATGGTCATTGATGTGAGCGACTGTGTTAATAGCAAAAATCTAGGTACATGCCTGCTTTTTTTCTTTTCCCTCTGACCTTAGGACTTTCTATTCTTGCATTTGTGGAAATGTTCTATGTGACATGTTATTTTATTTTAAATGAAGATTATACAAAAAAAAAAAATAATAACATACAGTATGTTAAATGCACGCGTGATCTTATAAAAAAGATTGATGTTGAAATGAATGGTCTGGTGACAGGTTCTCTAAATGGGTCCTAAGGGTTAAAAAATCTACTTTTAACTAGTCTTTATATGTTCTTGTGCTCATTAATTTTGTTTTTTTATTTTACAGAAAGAAAAAACTTACAGTGAAAAAAGTTAAACAAAAATTTAAAGTAACCGTACACAATTAACAATCAAATACACAATAAAAAAAATCATGAATACAAACAAAATACTGAAATAAATAAACTAAAATAAACTATTCATAAAAAAGTAGATAACTTTATTATAAGCACATTTTTCCTAAGCAGCTCACTGAAAATTGAGAGTTCCTGGTTGAAATATAGACAATGGTGAAATTTTGCACTGAAACCAGTTTTGCCAAAATAACTATTCCCTAACTCTTGGGTATCTTTCTCAATATAATGTATAATACAAAAAAAATGGTATTCTGTCCTCATTTATATGGAACAATAAGTATCCATGTTTAAAATGCACATTTCAGAGACCATGGAGGGTTATCGCTCCCACATATTCATTTATATAACGTAGCTGTGCAGTTATCCTATCTATCCTACTGAACAGAATACATTTTACATTGTATTCTCTTTTGGCAGGAAATATAGATAAAAAACATTAAAATATTGTACATTTTTTAGCTAGGATCGAAGTGATAAAAATAGGCCCTCTACTAAGCTATTGTCATCTTAAACAAGCATCACAAATCTGGCATGTTACTCAACACTTAATTTGCAAGAACAAGATAGACCCATTTACACCTCTATGGAGCAATCACTCTTTGCCAGAATTTCTGAACCTCAAGATTAGAATTTTCTGGACAAACTGCATTTCTCACATATATAAATGTGTCAGAATTATGCCAAGGATTGAGAGAATATCGATGGCCATCAAATAAGGCTTTGTTCCAATATCTTCAGCAAATTGCTGTTTTCCATATATCCCACAAGCCTATTGAGTTTCACTTCATATTCTCCATAGACAAATCTAGCAGGAGTTAAAGGATTTTAAACTAATTTCCTATCTGTTTATACTGTACTGACAGACTTTGTTTTAAACTGAAGGTTTCCTTTCAGTTGCACTGTCTCCAACAGAAAACCTCAGGCAGAGCCCTAGGAAGAGAGAGGGGCTACTGATCTAATTCACTCACATATCTGTTTAAGTTTTAGCTTGAGCTATTGAACTCTGTAAATAACAAGCTTCTTATAACAAGAAAAATGGAAAAACATAAAAGAGGAGTGGAGAGCTTGGCTTGCTTGGGGGCGGGGCCGACTCACCCATTGCACACAGTGCCTTTTGCTCTCTCACTCTTCTCCTTCCTCCAGACATCACAGAGCAGTGTTCCACCAGTCCAGCTTGACTCTGCCACCTATCTCCCTGAGACAGACTGGGGTCCCGATGCACCCCAGTGCGGCCCCCATGCACATGATTATAAATGATCACCTTGTAAAACAATTGAAATGAAAAGGCAAAACATTTGTGTACAGATATAAAAAAAAACATACTAAATACCAGGGGCGTGCAGTCAGGGGAGGCAGGTGAGACCCTCGGGCTTCGAGGGTCGTAACTTGGCAACCTGTGGTCCTACCCCACTACTGGTCCATCGACAAGTATATACGTAAAATTAACATTAAAAGATACTTATTGACTAATCCCATTTGTACGGTCCAAACAACTTCTGATGAGTTTAGAAACACCCATCAATCAAATGCCTCACTATTTAATCCTCCAGGACGGGTTGCACCGTCAGTCTCGGTATTTAGGGATCTTGTGATTAAGGACCTAGAAAGATTGACTATCAATAGAAAGAAGCAAGACTTCAGGTTTAACAAAGGTCTGAAATCTTTGAAAGCTAGAAATGATATAGTGGTGCGCCTGGACGACAAGGGGGTTGGCATTGTGGTACTTGATCGCGCTGCGTATGAATCTGAGATGTCACGCCTATTGTCGGACCATGACACATATGTTGTTTTGGGATCCAACCCTACTGTGAAATTTAGGAAGGAACTGGCGACTCTGGTTAAGGGAGCTTATGACAAACACATAATAACCAAGAAGGAGAAATCTTTTTTGGTTCCGGTGGCCCCCAGAGTGTCCATCATATACTTCCTTCCTAAGATACATCCTTAGAGACCCCCTCTGGTATGCCAATCATTAGCGGAATTGATTCTGTTACCTCCAGGGTGGGAACGTTTATTGACTTCTTTTTGTAGCCTCTAGTGTGGGAAACGCCATCTTTTTTGAAAGATTCCACCCAAGTGATCAACTTATTGGCTAACTTGGAGTGGAAAAATTACTATCTTTTCGCCACAGCGGACGTGGTATCTTTGCACACCATCATCTCTCATGTTGATGGCCGTGAAGCTGTAGAACATTTTCTTCGCATTGATGCCATGCTCCCTGAGGTACAGAGGACCTTCATTTTATCCATACTAGACTTTAGTATGGGTCACAACTATTTTTGGTATGGAGGCATATTTTACTTGCAGCAGAGAGGAGTAGCCATGGGGGCAAAATTTGCCCCAGTATGGCTAACCTCTTCATGGCTAAATGGAAGGAGGATGTTGTCTATGGCCAATCTAGGTCCCAGCTCCTCCTTTGGAGAGGTATATAGATGATGTCCTCCTCCTATGGGAGGGTACTGAGAAATCATTGGCTGCTTTCTTCTCTGACCTCAACCAGAACAACAAAGGTATCTCCTTACAATATGAGTCGAGTAGGGAAGAGGTGCATTTTCTTGATCTCAGAATAAGGGTAGAGAGTGGTAAAATTACTACTACCACCTTTTTCAAAGAGACAGACAGAAATGCTTTCATTGACACTACCAGCTGCCATCACCCCTCCTGGCTGCGTTCAGTGCCCAAAAGACAATTTTTTATATTGAAGAAAAACTGCACTAATAGGGAAGATTTTCTAAAGGAGCTAACATCTTGAACCAGAGATTCCTAGAAAAGGGTTACCACCCCGACTTTTTGAAGGGTGATTTAAAGGAAGCAGACGAGAGGGATAGGGCAACTAGGCTGGGACCCAGGATAAAGGGGGATACTGCAGCCTTTGAATTTGCTTTCTTAACTACTTACCGTATATACTCGTGTATAAGTCGACCCATGTATAAGCCGACCCCGTACTTTTGCCCAAAAAATATGGGAAAACTTATTGACCCGCGTATAAGCCTAGGGTGGGAAATGCAGCAGCCAGAACACAGGGACAAGGAGCCAGAACACAGGGATTTTAGCCAGGACACTGGGATATTAGCCAGGACACAGGGATATTAGCCAGGACACGGGGATTTTAGCCAGGACACAGAGACTGTAGCCAGAACACATAAGGGGTGAGTAAGGTAGTTTCACATTAAACAGAGCTGTGCTGCTTCTAAGAGCCGTTCTGTGCTTGTAACTGTGACTAATCACATTGGAATGTAGAGAATGCTGAGAGAGAGCTGCAGCTCTTCACTGAGATCAGGAGGTGGGCGGGACTGAACAGCTAACATCAGCTTGTCCCGCTCACCTGCCGACATCAAGCTGAAAATCTGACACCTCTCTCAGCATTCTCTAAATTCCAATGTGATTAGTCAGAGTTACAAGCACAGAATGGCTCTTAGAAGCAGCACGGCTCTGTTTAATGTGAAACTACTGATCACCCACAGACACTGACTTGAGTATAAGCCGAGGGGGGTCTTTTTCAGCACAAAAAATGTGCTGAAAAACTCGGCTTATACCCGAGTATATACGGTATTCAGAATTACATCAAGAGGTAAAGAGAATTATGAAGAAACACTGGGGTGTGCTACGCAACGATGGGGTGTTGAGCCCTTTGCTTCCGTACAACCCCCCAGTGATATTTCGAGGAGCACCACCTTTGAGGTTGCAGGTGGCTCCAAATATTGTAGAGGCCCCTCCTAAGGTTTCTTCCTTTCAAAATCTACAGGGCTACTATCCATGTAGGAAATGTCTGGTATGTAAAATCAATGCACATGGGTCGCGGAGAATTTGTTCGTTTGAATCCACTGCAACCCATGAGAGGTTTGAGATTAGACCCTTTATTACCTGCAGTTCTAAGAATGTAGTATATCTGATCTGTTGTCCATGTGGGCTTCAGTATATTTGCCGTACTAAGCAGATAATGGTAACTAGGCTAAAAGAACATCTAGCCAACATAAAAGAAGGATTTCTGAATCATAGTCTTTCAAAACACTATGCACTTTGCCATAACAGAAATCTGAAGGAAACTACTATAATTGGCATAGACAGGTTCACTGCCAATTGGAGAGGTAGTCATGTGGTGCGAGAGATCTCACGCCTCGAGACTAAGTGGATTTACCAGGTTAAGACTTATGCCCCTTATGGGATGGACGTTGAATGGGACGTCAACGCGTTCATCAATAATAACTGATTTGCACTTCTCTCCTTGATGCTCTTACGAACTTTGTTATGTAAATGACAATATAGATTTTTTTGCAGAGAGGTCCATTGTAAATATGGCAATAGGATTTCTTTCCCAAAAAAGTAATTTTATCAGTTTTTTGTAATATGCTGGTTTGTTTTATTACCTCTCTTTTTATTTTATTTCAGCAATTTCATTGTATTGTTGTTTGTTTTGGCTTCGATTTCAATTTGAATTCTAGCCACAAGATGGCGCTTAGCCCCAATGCTTTTTTTAACAATTGGATTTACACTCCACCACATGGATTAAGAACTTGATAAGTCTTTTGACAAAATGTATTTTTATTCCTGGTGTAAAGGCTGTGTTAATTGAGGGATAGTTTTTATTAACGCCCCCACAATGTAACACTTTTTCACCACTTTCTAGTAAACCTGGCAATGGGTGTCACCTTCCTGTGTTAGACTACGGTCAACAGAACGCAAGGAAGTAGGATGTCAGTGTGTTGATATCATGTGATACTCTCCTTCCTGTGGATAGCCACACATCAACCAATAGCCGACCAGACCATGTTATATATAGCGTATGAAGCCTGACGCTGGGCATGCCCTTGACAAAGTCATTGTATGACAAAACGCGTTGGAAGGAGTCGGGACGTGTGACGTCATCACGTATCAGGACATGGCGACCATCTTTGTGGTTGGAAACAACCCTGAATGTGTTTCATTGCTTGTGAGCCTGAAGGGACATGTGAGTGAAATACTTTTTACTTCAATAAATTGCCTTTTTATCAACATACTACATACTATGTTTGGTATCTTGCTTCTATTGGGTACATACTGGGAAGAACTTTATTGAAACACTGTTGTGGATTGTGTGACACGGAGGCTGGATTTCCTAACTACACCATGACCACTGTTTTGCTGCAGGGCTGTTTCAGACCTCTGTGATGGGGGTCTGGACCTTCTGGTAAGAACCACTGTGTGTGGGTGCTGGTGTTTGCTTTTCTAAGTGCACAGTTCAAGCGTGATTCTGTTGGATCCATATTCTCCAATGGATGGTGTCCTTGTGGTGATTCACTGGTGATCTTCCTGTTACACAGATATATTTTATTTTGGACATTTATTTATGGACATTTGTTGAGCGCTGCACCATATATCTTCTATCTTTGTTCAAATATCTTCGGCAAATTGCTGTTTCTCCATATATCCCACAAGCCTATTGAGTTTCACTTCATATTTTCCCTAGACAAATCTAGCAGGAGTTAAATGATTTTAAACTGATTTCCTATCTGTTTGTACTGACAGACTTTGTTTTAAACTAAAGTTTTCCTTTCAGTTGCACTGTCTCCAACAGAAAACCTCAGGCAGAGCCCTAGGAAGAGAGAGGAGAGAGGAGCTACTGATCTAATTCACTCACATATCTGTTTAAGTTTAAGCTTGAGCTATTGAACTCTGTAAATAACAAGCTTCTTATAACAAGAAAAATGGAAAAACATAAAGAGGAGTGGAGAGCTTGGCTTGCTTGGGGGCGGGGCTGACTCACCCATTGCACACAGTGCCTTTTGCTCTCTCACTCTTCTCCTTCCTCCAGACTCTCCGGTGTATGTGCTCACTAATGCCAAGGACCAGGCAGGGCTGCGTTCATGTTGCATTAACATTATGGTGGTACCCGACTTAAAAGCGAGTCATACACCTCGGTGTCTCTGTATCATTACCTGAAGCTGTAGTACAGGTGCCTCCTGATCCCACAATACATATACCTGCTCAGGAATTTTGAAGGAGACATCACAGAGCAGTGTTCCACCAGTCCAGCTTGACTCTGCCACCTATCTCCCTTAGACAGACTGAGGTCCCGGGACACCCCAGTGTGGCCACCATGAACATGAATATAAATGATCACCTTGTTAAACAACCCATTCAGTTAAAATTGAAATGAAAGGCAAAACATTTGTGTACAGATTTAAAAAAAACATACTAAATACCAGGGACGTGCAGTCAGGGGAGGCAGGTGAGGCAGAGCCTGAACATAAAAAATAAAAACAATGATCGGGCTTTGAGGGTCGTAGCTTGGCAACCTGGGGTCACAGCGGAAGTCCTACCCCACCACTGGTCAAAATTTGGGCTCCTATCACCTATGGTTCCAGAGATACGGGGCTCCATGAGCAGCCTGTCAGAAGCTACATACAGCGCAGCCAGTTTAAATACAAGCTGGCACACGCTGTTTGCAGCAGACTGAGAGGATGAGCTCACAGTGCCTCTGATTTCTTGTTAGAGGCACTGAGCTCAATGGCCAGCTTGGAGCTTTGGACCAATGGTAAAGCACCATTGGCCCAAGCTACCCAATAAAAATGCTGCAGTGGAGGCTCTCCTCTCACTACAGTGTCATAGAAGGGGGCATGTGTCTAAAAGACACATGCTCCCTTCCAGCCCAGTCCTCTTAACTGTAATAAAAAAACATGGATATAAGATTTACCCATAACCCCACAGTTAAGAGGGAGTAACTGCTGCTGCTAAAAAGGTACTTTTTTAATCAAGCTAAATAATATATTATTATGCTATATGTTATAACATAATATATTATTTACAGTATCTATTTACTGTGAAATTACTGGTTTGAAGTTGTAACTTCAGTAATTTGTCTGTTAAGCCACCTGCTTGAGTACAGTTTTTGAAAATATAGTAAATTACCTTAAAAACAATATATAATAATTATTTATTTATTACTTACTTGTGGTAATTAACCACTTGCCACCCAGGCCAATTCTGACACTTCTCTCCTACATGTAAAAATATGTTTTTTTGCTAGAAAATTACTCAGAACCCCCAAACATTATATATATATATATATATATATATATACAGTCAGGTCCATAAATATTGGGACATCGAAACAATTCTAATCTTTTTGGCTCTATACACCACCACAATGGATTTGAAATGAAACAAACAAGATGTGCTTTAACTGCAGACTTTCAGCTTTAATTTGAGTGTATTTACATCCAAATCAGGTGAACAGTGTAGGAATTACAACAGTTTGTATATGTGCCTCCCACTTTTTAAGGGACCAAAAGATATGATTAACAATCATAAATCAAACTTTCACTTTTTTAATACTTGGTTGCAAATCCTTTGCAGTCAATTACGGTCTGAAGTCTGGAATGCATTGACATCACCAGACGCTGGGTTTCATCCCTTGTGATGCTCTGCCAGGCCTCTACTGCAACTGTCTTCAGTTCCTGCTTGTTCTTGGGGCATTTTCCCTTCAGTTTTGTCTTCAGCAAGTGAAATGCATGCTCAATCGGATTCAGGTCAGGTGATTGACTTGGCCATTGCATAACATTCCACTTCTTTTCCTTAAAAAACTCTTTGGTTGCTTTCTCAGTATGCTTCGGGTCATTGTCCATCCGCACTGTGAAGCACCATCCAATGAATTTTGAAGCATTTGGCTGAATATGAGCAGATAATATTGCCTAAAACACTTCAGAATTCATCCTGCTGCTTTTGTCAGCAGTCACATCATCAATAAATACAAGAGAACCAGTTCCATTGGCAGCCATACATGCCCACGCCATGACACTACCACCACCATGCTTCACTGATGAGGTGGTATGCTTTGCATCATGAGCAGTTACTTTCCTTCTCCATACTCTTCTCTTCCCATCACTCTGGTACAAGTTGATCTTGGTCTCATCTGTCCACAGGATGTTGTTCCAGAACAGTGAAGGCTTTTTTAGATGTTGTTTGGCAAACTCTAATCTGGCCTTCCTGTTTTTGAGGCTCACCAATGGTTTATATCTTGTGGTGAACCCTCTGTATTCACTCCGGTGAAGTCTTCTCTTGATTGTTGACTTTGACACACATACACCTACCTCCTGGAGAGTGTTCTTGATCTGGCCAACTGTTGTGAAGGGTGTTTTCTTCACCAGGGAAAGAATTCTTTGGCCATCCACTACAGTTGGTTTCTGTGGTCTTCCGGGTCTTTTGGTGTTGCTGAGCTCACCGGTGCATTCTTTCTTTTTAAGGATGTTCCAAACAGTTGGTTTGGCCACACCTAATGTTTTTGCTATCTCTCTGATGGGTTTGTTTTGTTTTTTCAGCCTAATGATGGCTTGCTTCCCTGATAGTGACAGCTCTTTGGATCTCATATTGAGAGTTGACAGCAACAGATTCCAAATCCAAATAGCACACTTGAAATTAACTCTGGACCTTTTATCTGCTCCTTGTAAATGGGATAATGAGGGAATAACACACAACTGGCCATGAAACAGCTGAGCAGCCAATTGTCCCATTACTTTTGATCCTTTAAAAAGTGGGAGGCACATATACAAACTGTTGTAATTCCTACACCGTTCACCTGATTTGGATGTAAATACCTTCAAATTAAACCTGAAAGTCTGCAGTTAAAGCACATCTTGTTAATTTCATTTCAAAACTATTGTGGTGGTGAATAGAGCCAAAAAGATTAGAATTGTGTCAATGTCCCAATATTTATGGACCTGACTGTATATATATATATATATATTAGCAGATACCCTAGGGAATAAAATGGTGGTTGTTGAAACTTTTTATGTCATACGGTATTTGTGCAGCAATTTTTCAAACTATTTTTTTGGAAGTAAACGGTTTCATGAATAAAAAAAACACTAAAGTTAGCCCGTTTTTTTTGTATAATGTGAAAGATGATGTTACGCCAAGTAAATAGTTACCTAAAATATCATGCTTTAAAATTGTGCACGCTTGTGGAATGTCGCCAAACTTCAGCACTTGAAAATCTCCATAGGCGACCCTTTAAAAATTCTTACAGGTTACATGTTTAGAGTTACAAAGGAGATCTAGTGCTAGAATAATTGCTCTCACTCTAACGACTGCGGCTATACCTCACATGTGTGGTTTGAACGCAGTTTACATATGCTAAAACAAGTCCTTATGCTATGAGAACTAATGAAGGTGCTATATATAATCTATGTGTATGTGTATCTGGCTCTGATACTAACCAGGGCCTCACCAGCCACTGACCTCACCAGCCACTGACCTCACCAGACGTCCCTTCTAAATACCTTTTTTTCCCCTTTTTAAAAGTGATCACAGTCCCCCTGTTCTCAGCAGCATAAGAGCTGGGGGGAGGAGAACAGCACACTATTCTTCCCAGTGAAAGGCTGTGCAGGGAGGGGGGGGGGGGTGTCAGGACAAGTCTGATCATTGGAGGAGAGCAGGCTGAATTCCCAGCACAGCTAGAGAACTGACCACGCTGTGCTCTCCTGTGGTCAGTTTTCAATAGGACCGCAGAGGGACTAGCAGGAACACCAGGTATTTCACACAAAGTAGGCAATATAAAGAGAACAGGATACTTTTTCATACAAGTACATTATTATTTATTATTATTATACAGTATTTATATAGCGCCGACAGTTTGCGCAGCGCTTTAAAATATTAGGGCAGACAGTACAATACAATACAATTCAATACAGGAGGAATCAGAGGGCCCTGCTCGGTAGAGCTTACAATCTAGGAGGGAGGGTTAAATGATACGAGAGGGAAATAACTGTGGGGGGATGGGTTGAATAAAAAGTGCAGTTGTTAGGTGGCGGCAGGATAGGCTTCCCTGAAGAGAAAAGTTTTCAGGGATCGCCTAAAGGTGGTAAGATTTGGGGATAGTCTGACAATTTGGGGTAGGGAGTTCCAGAGGATGGGAGCCGCTCGGGAGAAGTCTTGGAGACGAGTATGAGAGGAGGTGATGAGGGAGCTGGAGAGCAGGAGGTCTTGGGAGGAGCGAAGAGGATGGTTAGGTTGGTATTTTGAGACTAGGTTGGTGATGTAGCTGGGTGCAGAGTTGTGGATGGCTTTGTAGCTCATGGTTAGTATTTTGAACTTAATTCGTTGGGCGAGTGGCAGCCAATGGAGGGATTGGCAGAGAGGGGGGGCAGACGTTGAACGGTTTGTAAGGTGGATAAGTCTGGCAGCGGCATTCATGATGGACTGGAGGGGGGATAGTCTATTTAAAGGTAGGCCAGTGAGGAGGGAGTTGCAGTACTGATGACGTTGAGGGAGGAGTGACCGGATGGAAATTTATCTGATAGGGGGGAGGTCAGGTAGTACTTACGGCGACGGTCTGAATAGGTGGAATGTTTGGCAAGTTGCAGACGGGGGGGAGAGACGGTTAGGGAGGTAACCGACGGTGAGCGGGTTGCTTAATTCAAGTTTTATGATTGGTACTCGATGTTTCGGTAGGTGTTGAGACGTGGGTCGATGTAGTGGTTGGATCAGAGTTTTATGGTTGGATTGGTAGGAGAAGCGAGGAGGGTTCTGGAGGACGAGAGGTCGAGGGAGTAGTGGAGGAGAGTATGAGCAGAGGTTCTGAAGAGGGCTCGCCGAGGGTAG